>JAHDVF020000447.1:157307-372217 GCA_022606425.2 Lepidostoma basale | reverse complement strand
GGCGATCGAGAGGATCGTTAAGCAAAACGTTAAGGTGACGGCTCTCGGAGTCGGCATCCAGAGTCTAAAGAGAACCGCGACCAAGGTGATCGTCAGGTGCGACACCCTGGAAGAGTGCCGCATTTTTAAGGATGCGGTCACACAAAATGCCACCTTGGAGGTGCGGGAGGAGGTCAAACTCCGCCCGCGCGTGATCATTAAGGGAGTGGACGCGACGATGTCCAAGGAAGACCTCGTCGCCGCCCTCTTCTCACAGAACAGAGCCCTAGAGGGACTCCTTGCGGGAGCCTCGAGGGAGGAGTTGGCTTCGGTCCTCTTCTTCGTCGGGTTCCGCAAGGATAAAGATCGAAAGTGCGCCATCCTCTCCGTCGCGCCGCCGGTATATGGGCTCTTAATTAATGGGCAAAATAAAAATGTAAATGTGGGGTACGCGAGGGCCCGCGTAGCGGAGTACCTGGCAGTGCTTACCTGTCAGAAGTGTTTGTCGTACGGACACACTTCTGTCCACTGCAGGAGCAAGGAGGCCTGTTGGCGCTGCGGCGGCGAACACAAGGCGGCTAGCTGCAAGAAGGCAGCGGGCGCGAGCGATACTTGTATCAGCTGCGAGCGCTCCAACAGATCTGACAAAACTCGCCTCGCGACCACTCATCGAGTGTTCTCCGAGGAGTGTCCTCACTACCAGAGGCACGTCGTCGCTTACAGGGCCAGGGTGGATTATGGCCAGTGAAGCGTCGACGAATTGGGAATGCAGGGTTGCTCAAGCGAACCTTCAACGGTGCGAAACAGCCACCCTATCGTTTCTTAGAAACATCACATCACTAAAATATGACGTCGCGATTATTCAGGAGCCGTACACCGGACGCGCGGGAATAATTAACAAGTCAACGTACGACGGTCCGGTGTACCAAAAAGGCAGTGCGGATTCGCCGGCTAAAGCGGCCGTGATTATTTTGAACCCGAAACTGGCCGAGAGATCTATTCTTCTGGACGAGCACAGCGATCGCGCGAACATATTTGTACAGGCAGAAGTGGGAGGACCTCCTTTGGTGGTGGGCTCTCTCTACTTTCCTCCAGGCGATGACATAGACGCCGGACTCCTCAAGGCCGGTGAGCTGATAGACAAGAAGAGGCACCACCGCATCCTGATCGGGGCCGACGTCAACGCGAAGAGCATTTGGTGGGGGAGTAAACGGACCGACAAGAGAGGAGACAGGGTCGATCAATTTATTTCCCACAACCAGCTACACGTGTTGAACGAAGGCTCCGTTCCGACTTTCGAAACGATGCGAGGGAGCGCTCTTCTCAGCAGCGTCATCGACGTGACCGTCTGCTCCGCCAACCTCATCAAGGAAGTGGAGCACTGGAGGGTGTGGATAGAGACATAGCCGCCTTGTCCGACCACAACGCCATCACTTTTACCGTGTCGCTGCGCAAGAGCCCCGACGCCGGGAGATGCGAAACTACATTCCTGTACAAGACGAGCAGAGCGAACTGGAAAAAATTTGACAAGTCGCTACGAATTAACCTCGTATCCAAACAGCTCACAGTCGAAAACATCGAATCTAACACGCGACAAAGCGCGCTCAACAGGCAGGTGGGGGACTACATCGAGGCAATCGCGGACGCGTGTCGGGAGTCAATACCGACCATCAAGCCTCCCGAGCGCCGGAGGAACCCGTGGTGGAACTCAGACCTGGACGACATGAAGAGGGAGGTCGTCCGGGCCAGAAGGAAACTCGCCAGTTCCGGCCCAGTCCGCAAGGAGCTCGTGACGTTGCCCGCCTATCTGGAAATAAAGCAAAAATATAAAGACGCGATTAGACACGCGAAGATTAACAGCTGGAAAGAGTTCTGCAGCATTCAAAATAAAGAGACGGTCTGGTCGTCTGTACAGAGGATCATGAAGAGCGCCCGGCGTCCGCCTCCCGCCACCCTCAAATTCGGGAATAACACCACCGACTCCGCGCTTGAGACGGCGACCGCACTTCTGGAACATTTTTTCCCCGCAGACGTAACTTCACGCGAAACGCCCGAGCAGCTCTGCATTCGCCGAAACGACTACGAGTCACTGCTCGCGGAGGACGACGTCCCATTCGTGGCTGAGGAGATCTCTAGAGTGCTGAATAACATGGATCCGACCAGAGCGCCGGGACGAGACCATCTCACCTCGGACATCTGCTCGAGAGCTTTCGCGACCGCCCCCGAGGTGCTGACCGGCATCTTCAATGCCTGTCTGCGTTTGGGGACCTTTCCGATTCTGTGGAAAATAGCGAGAGTCAAAATCATTCCGAAGCCCAATAAGGACGACTACGGAGAAGTCGCCTCCTACAGACCCCTGGGACTGCTTCCTGTGCTGGGAAAGACGCTCGAAAAGCTCCTGATCAACCGCATCTCCTGGAGATTCGGAGGACGGGGAGCGCTCAGCGTCCGCCAGTACGGATTCACCCGGCAGATGGGCACTGAGGACGCGATGGTATCTGCGGTCGGCCTTATCAAGAAAGCAAACAGCGAGGGGTGTCACGCTTGTGTGATATCCCTAGACATCAAAGGGGCGTTCGACAACGCCTGGTGGCCCCATCTGCTGTCGCAGCTCGCCCGACATGACTGTCCGAGAAACGTCTACGGCGTCTTCAAAGACTACCTCTCGGACAGGACTGTGGAGATACGACACGCAGGGGCCTACTCGAGCAGGTCGACGAGCAAGGGCTGCATCCAGGGATCAGCCTGCGGACCGGTTCTCTGGAACATAGCGCTGGACGAGCTTCTGCAGCTGCCGTATCGTGAGGAAGTCCACATCCAGGCTTTCGCCGACGACGTGCTGCTGATCGTGAGGCACCGAGACGTCGGAGCCGTGGAAGCGATAGTCAACGAAACACTCGAACAGATCACCTCCTGGGGGGATCGAGTCAAATTGCAATTCTCAGAGGAGAAAACTAAGGCTTTGTTCATCACGAGAAGAAAGGCGTCAGCCCCTAACCTCGTGATGAACGGGAAGCCTCTCCCGCTGTCCAAGGACTGCAAGGTTCTGGGGATTGTATTAGACGACACTCTCAACTGGAGTAAACACGTGGACATGGCGTGCAAAAAGGCCGTCAATTACACCAAGAAGCTGACGTGCATGGCGAAGGCCACATGGGGACTCAGCCCGGAGGTACTGCGGGCCCTTTATATCGGCGTGGTGGAGCCGACCATCACCTATGCGGCGAGCGTCTGGGCAGAAGCGGCATGCAGGAATAACATCCAGCTGAAGCTGAACAGGGTGCAGAGAACGATAGGCATTAGAATTTGTAAGGCCTATAGGACCGTCTCTCTGACCTCTGTTCAAGCGATAGCAGACCTGATGCCGCTGGACCTGAGGCTCAAGGAGCTCAAAATGATAGGTGATGTCAAACGAACCGGCTCGATCGAACTCTTACCGGGGGACCGCGGGTACCAGGGTGTCGTCAAGTGGACGGAGCTGCCGCATCCTGTCGAGCAGACCGGGGAATTGACGGCCCACCCTGAGACATACAGAAGAGATGCAGTCCCCTCTGACGAAATTGATATTTACACAGATGGAAGCAAGACCGAAGGAAAGGTTGGCGCGGCGTTCGCAGTGTTTGGCGCAGCCGGAGAGTTAAAGTGTAGGAAGCTGCCCATGGCGGATTACTGCACGGTATTCCAGGCCGAACTCTTCGCCATCGCAGAGGCCCTGAGATGGGTCGTCGCCGACACCTCGTGGAGGAAAGTCAACGTGTTGACCGACTGCATGAGCGCGACGAAGGCTCTGAGCGACGGCGCGCCCACCAATCCGATGGTCTTTCAGATTCAAAAGTCTTCCAAAATCCTTAGAGACCGAGGTACCGAGTGCGGCTTCTTGTGGATCAGAGGTCACAACGGGCTGGAAGGGAACGAAAGAGCAGATGAGCTGGCTAAAGCGGCCGCCCTTAGGGTCAAAACTGCCAAGCTCTACTCTGAGTTTCCTCTCAGCTACGCAAAGCGCACTATCAGAGAACACACGAATCAGCTGTGGGAAGAGAGATACGAGAACAGCGCCACCGGAAGCGGGACCAAGAATTTTCTCCCCTCCATAAGAGATGCGAAAGAGCTGAGGAAGAGAATAGCACCTTCGTTCCAGCTCTCGCAAATTCTCACTGGGCATGGTGCCACACTCTCGTATCTACACAGATTCAAGATCAAAGATTCACCTCACTGTCCCTGTGACTCACAAACAGACCAAACAATCGAACACGTTATCATCCATTGCCCCATCTACACGCGAGAGAGATGGAAACTGGAGAAGGAGTGTCAAAGAAGAGACATCCACATCACAGATCTCCCGGCCATCCTCCGCAACAAAGATACACTATGCAGTTTCGTGGACTTCGCAACCACGGTGGTGGATCGGTTGCGGGTCAGCAATAAATAACAATTGTATTTTTTTTTTTTACAGGTACGTCGCGTCCCGACTGAGGTTTTCCATGGTTCCCTCAGTTGTAAGGCAAATGTCGGGATGCTTATTAGCTAGTCCATGGAATTCCATAGATAGGAACTCCACTTCTTTAATTTTTCTTCTCTCCCCTCTAAACTCTTTCTTTCTTTTTCTCGGCAAATCTCTGCCACCCCAAAGATACACTACTTCGCTGAAATGCCAATTAAACAAGTCCACACCGCCCTGACAAATAAAATGCAGGGCAACAAAAATAGAAACAACCCAAGTAAAAAAAAAAAAAAAAAACCTAACCTAACCTAACCTAACCTAACCTAACCTAACCTAACCTTTTTTTTTTTTTTTTGTTGAGGAGGGGAAATCTTCAGAAAGACAGCCACTGGTTTGCTTTTCCAGTGGTAGTGTGGGATTTTTACCCACTAAAACCCCTCCTCAGGGTCTGCCCCGCCGGGTTGGCCGTTAGGCACGTAGCTCAGCGATTGGGGCAGACCTGTGTAACCTTCTTTTTAAGGTTTTATCCCGCGTTGATATTTGCCGCTCTCTGCCGAATCCTCTCCTCCTCCTCCTTCTTGGAGAGTACGCCTCTGGCGAATTCCGACCACGCCGCCCAGCATTCCCTGGATCTGAGCATGGTTGAGAGCATGTTCTCGGGGCAGACATCTGCCACGCCGAGAACCTGCACCAGCCGGTCCCTCTCTTCGGACCACGCCCTGCAAGTGAAAGCTGTGTGGGCGGCATCATCCTCGCCCTCCCCGCAGCTACGACACGCGGCAGATGTCTCCCTTCCTATTCTCCTCAGGTATGCCGCGAAACACCCATGCCCGGTCAACAACTGCGTCAGGTGGAAACTCAGCCCCCCGTGGGTCCTTTGCACCCACGGTTTCAGGTTTCTGATGAGCCGATGTGTCCACCTGCCCTTCCCTGAGCCGTCCCACCTGCTCTGCCATGCAGCCAGAGTGGCTTCCTTGGCCAGTTCCGGGGCAACGCCGCCGTGGGTAGCTCTTCTCTCCAGAGCCAGCAGGTCAATCGGTGGGATCGCGGAGACTGCCAGGACAGCATCCTCGGAGACCGTGCTGTAGGCTGCAGCCACGCGCAGCGCGCTTCTGCGTTGCACCCTCGCCAGGTTGAGCCTGGCCTTCTCCATGCTCATGGCCTCCGCCCACACTGGCGCGCCGTAGAGCAGAATGGAGTGGACCACCTCGTTGTATAGCTTCCTGCGAGAGGTTTTCGGTCCTCCCACATTCGGCATCAGCCTGGCGAGATCTTCCGCCACGCGAGCCGCCTTGGCTGCCGCGGCCTCCGTGTGCTGCATGAATCGCAGTTTGTCGTCGATCACCATGCCGAGGTATGTGATCGACCTGGAGAACTGTACCACGTGATTCCCCACGCTGATGACGGGAGCAGGCAGTCCTCTTCTCCTCGTGAAGAAGACGGCCTCCGTCTTCTGTGCTGCCAGCTCCAATCCAGCCTCGCCGAGCCACCGGTTGATCAGGCGCAGCGCCTCCTCGCAGTTAATTCGCAGCAGTTGCGACGACTTTGCGACGACAATCAGTGCCAAGTCGTCGGCGAATGCCACCGTTGTGGCCCCTTCCGGCAGCCTCAGACGAAGCACTCCGTCGTACATGACGTTCCAGAGCGAGGGGCCGAGAACCGACCCCTGGGGGACGCCCGCGGTGACAGATCTACTGAGGGGCTCGCCATCTCCGGTGTACATCAGCACCCGCTCGCTTAGGTAGCTCGCCACCAGCCTGCAGATGTACGACGGCGCCCCGATCCCTGTCAGCGCCTCGAGGATTCGCCCCCAGTTGGCCGTGTTGAAGGCGTTTTTGATATCAAGAGCGACAAGCACGGCATGCCTGCTCGCCTTGACGCTCCCTCGCCACGCCTCTCGCACTGTTTCGACAATTTTCTGTGTTGCTTGTATCGTCGACCGCCCGGGTCGAAAGCCGTACTGGTGTGGTGACAGGCCGCTCTCGAGGTGGGGGGTGAGTCTCTGGAGCATGAGTGTCTCCAGAAGTTTTCCCATCCCATCGAGCATACATAGCGGCCTGTACGACGATGGTCCAGGTGGCCCCCTCTTGCCCTTGGGGATGAGGACTAGTCTCTGCCGCTTCCATGGAGCGGCAAACGTTCCAGCCTCAAGGCACCTGTTGAAGACCGCGAGAAGGAGCTGCGGGTCATCTCTGGCGACCATCTTGATCACCGTGTTGGGGATGCAGTCCGGTCCCGGCGCCTTGCCGGGCTTCAATCGCCCAGCTGCTGCCGCAAGCTCTCTCTCGGTGAACGGCTCCACGACGACCGGCGCCGCTTCCGTCTCTGGTGGATCAACCGAGGGCCGCAGTCGCGGTGGCTGCTGAGGAAACAGCTCCGCGACAACCAGTTCCACGTTGGCCGGGTTATTGAGGAAAATGTCCTCCTCTACCGACCTCAGCTTCTTGCGGACCGCTCGGTAGGGCATTCCCCATGGGTCCGCTCCTATAGTCGAACACAGTTCCTCCCAGCACCAGGCTTTGCTCTTCTTTATGGCTCTGCTGAGCGCGTTTCTTGCCTCTTGATATGCGCCGCGGCGCTCAGGACACTGGGGGCGTCTCTGTGTCCTCCTATAGGCAGCCACGCTGGCCCTCCTTAGGGCTTCGATCTCCTCGCTCCACCAGTACACCTGGCGGCGAGCTGAGGGTCCTCTTCTCCGAGGCATTGAGGCATCGCACGCAAACCGTAGGAGATCGTTCAGGGCCTCCGCCACCTCCTCGACTCCCCGCCCGGCGTCGCTGACAGCACTCAACACCTCGTCTCGTTTCATTGCAGCAGCCTCCAAGAGCGCTGGTGCATCCACTTTCCGCACAGCCCATCCCCGAGAGATGGCGTGCCGGTTTCCGGGTTCAGAGCGCGGCTGGACAGAAAATTCGATGTATAGGTGGTCGCTGTGGGAGTACGCCTCGATGACTTGCCATCTCTTCGCCCTCCCGAGCAGCGACTCACCCACGAAGGTTACGTCGATCGACGACTCGGCGCCCCTGCGCCGGAAGGTCGCCGAGCCGTCGTTCATCGAGTGGAGCCTCATCTCCGACATTAAGTTTGCAACCATGGCGCCTCTTCTATCTGTGGAGCTTGGACTCCACTCCGGCGCCTTGGCGTTGAAATCCCCGGCTACAACGACCGGCAGTCTGGCCTCGAGGACACTATCTCTGAGTCCCGCAAGATCCCTCGCAAAGTCTGACAAGGGGGCGTTTGGCGAAAAGTAGCAGGAGTAAATTCTGACACCCCGGGCCTCCACCCAGGTCCAGCATCCGCTGCCGTTGTCGTCCGCTCCCGTGATGCGTAGGTGGTGGGATGCCGCATAGATGGCCGCGCTGGCCTGGGAGTTCGCATACCAGCGACAGGGGCTTGTCCCTCGGTACTGCTCCGAGACAACAACCAGATCAGCCCCGCGCTCAACCGCCACCCTCAGCATGAGATCTTGCGCGACTCTGCAGCCGTTTAAATTTATCTGGAGAATTTTTAACATTTTTTTTGTGTCTCCCTCTCTTGGTGCCTAAACACTGGGCAAGCTCTAGTGCCCGCTTGGTGCGCGATGTCGCCTCTTTCCGTGCCCTCGCAGGTAACGCACTTGGGTGCATTGTCGCAGGCCCGCGCTATGTGACCTCCTTGGCCACATCGCCGGCATACGCCGCTCCTGTCCGTGCCCTTGCAGTCGCCAGCTCGGTGCCCCACTCCAAAGCATCGGAAACACCTGCTTGCGTTCGCGCGGACTCGCACCCTGCAGTTCACCCAACCGATCTTCAGTTTTTTCCTGACCAACTGTCGAGCGTAAACTGTTGGGAGGGAAACAATTGCCAGTTGTGTCCCTCTATCGCCGGGTTTCAAGTACTTAACGCTGATGTCTTCTGCCATTATTGGCTCGCACTCTCTGCGGATGGCTGCGATCACGTCCTCCTCGTCCTCTCCCTCGTCTATGTCGAGGATCGTTACCACCGCTGTAGGGACCATCTTTCTTACTCTGGCTCTGTCCCCCAGCTTAGTGCTCACAATCCCGACAAGCTCAGTTGGCTCGTTAGAGCCTCGCTCCAGCTCGATGAGGGCCTCTCCTTTCCTCGTCTTCCTTATGGCCGCAATCCTGTATCCGTGATTCTCCGGTTGGACCTCTTTGCGTAGCTTGCGCAGTACCTCGGCGTAGGACAGGTCTTGGTGGGTCACAACTATTGCGTCGCGCCTGTGACTCAGCTTGGGAACTCTCAGCCCTCCGGCCACCCCGGACGTATCACGCTCACGCTGCCTCTGTGCAGTCCGCTTCTTTGGTGGTCGCCTCTTGACGACCTCCACCCAAGATTCTTGAGGTGTTGCGGCTGTTATTGCTGTTGTTGCTGATGGCGTTGTTGCCTTTTGGCTCCGCCTCCTCTCTACACTGGGTTCCTTCGGTCCCGTGGTCCCGCTCCTTCCCTCGTTTAGGTCGGGCGGTTTTTGGGAGCCTTCGAGCATCCAAGCCTTCCTAAAGATGCCCAGCAGGTCGTGGACTAGCGCGAGTCCGTCCTTAATGCGTTTGTGGGTATTTCTCTGTCCCAACGCGAACTCGCAGACCTCCGCGAATCGTCCCTCGAGCTGAGAGAAAACATCTTCAGCACCCCTGTGAGCGCCCTCGCGCGTATGGGTTGACGAAGTTTGTTTCTCAGGAACCACTTCCGATTCCAATCTTCCTCTAGTTATTAATTTTTTGTTTGTTTTGTTTTCCATAGTTGATCCCACGATTAGCTAGGGAATAAAAAGTCCGTCCGACCAGAGCCCCGCATGGCCGGATAAGCCTATATACATTGGGGATTGGCTGGTCCCCCAATGGGATCGTTTTCGGCTGCTTATTTTACGTCTAGCAACCATTCATCCCTCGGCACGATGCCTCACGCGTTAGCTTAAAGACGTGTATGGTTTTGGTCCGCCTCGGGTGTTTCTAATGTCCCCGATACCGCGCACAAGGGCGAGGCATTCCCCAATTGAGACCCCAATAAAAAAATGCAAAAAATTAAAAAAAAACTAACCTAACCTAACCTAACCCAACCTCACCGAAATCTGCCGATAAATATCTCAATGTATCAATTGAAGTCACATTTGAGAATTCCAATAAAAAAATGCAAAAAATTTAAAAAAAAAAAAAAAAAAAAACTAACCTAACTTAACCTAACCCAACCTCACCGAAATCTGCCGATAAATATCTCAATGTATCAATTGACGTCACACCTTGAGAATTCCAATAAAAAAATGCAAAAAATTAAAATAAATAAATAAAAAAAACTAACCTAACCTAACCTAACCCAACCTCACCGAAATCTGCCGATAAATATCTCAATGTATCAATTGACGTCACACCTTGAGAATTCCTACCTGCGCTGCTGCGCAGGAGCAGCTCGGATTTGATATATGGTCCAAAATAATTCCGTATATCTACTCCTATGCAACTCCCCATCACTCTATTCTAGCGATTTATAGCGCAACTGCACGCATTTTGCGTCCTCTTTGCTAGCGTGACGCAACCAGTGCTGTGCGACGAATTTCTACCGGAAGTTTTTCCGTCTTCTGGTCATCTGAGACCACCCCCCCCCCCCCCGATAAAAAAAATATATATTATGAAAGAAGAGCGAATTTCAGGATATCTATAAAAATTAGAATTTCGTCTTTTTTCTCCGACTTCCGGCCTTTCCGGACTTCGCCTATCTTTTCTAAGCCACACAAAAATGTCACGTCTGGTGTGTGAGATCAGCAGTCGCTTCGTTCAAATATTGTACGCAAGCTCGTAGCAAGTATGAACTTGTTACCGGCATGGTCATGCATAGAATGAGTGGGCCGCCGCTTCGATACGCCGACAGTGTTTTCCAAACATGAGTCTATATCTACATCTTCATCTACTTCTACATCTACATCTACATCTACATATAAATAAAACTCAATGTGTGTTTTGTGTGAATACCATTTACTCGGTTATTCCTAAACAGATCCTCAGGAAAAATTAAAACATTTCCAAATGGTCTGATGTTTCCACGCCAATCTTGCAATGATCGATCAAGAGCCTCGAGTGTTTTATTTTTAAATATACTGCTCATTTTAATATAATTATTTGATTTTTGCAGAGATGCGGACGCTAAGGATGATAGCAGGAAAGACTCTTTGAGATAGGGTGAGGAACCTAACCAACCTAACCTAACCGAAACCTAACCTAACCGAAACCTAACCTTACTGAAACCTAATAAAACATAATTATAATAGTTTTATTAATCCA
Source organism: Lepidostoma basale (assembly GCA_022606425.2). Taxonomy (NCBI): domain Eukaryota; kingdom Metazoa; phylum Arthropoda; class Insecta; order Trichoptera; family Lepidostomatidae; genus Lepidostoma; species Lepidostoma basale. Next base: position 361,526 of record JAHDVF020000447.1, on the reverse strand, counting down.
TAAAATATATTATTAATATAAAATAAAATTAAACTTAACATAGTTTTAATATTATTAATATTTAAATATGAATCAAATATAATAAACGAATATACTTTAAATGTATCAAAATAACAAAACTTCGAAGACCGGAGAAAACATTGTTGTATTATAATAACAAAGTACAGTTAAGAAGATTTATATTAAAGGCAAAACAAATTATCGCAAAATTCCAAAAATATTGGCTACATGTATTTTATATTCTTTGTTTGAGTATATGTTTCACAATTATGTAAAAGTTGCTACATTCAACATTGATAACAACAATATATAATAATACAGCTGACATTTATACAGTGTTTGAATTTTTTTAAATTACGAAAAGGAAATGGATAAATCCAGCATATATAAGGGATATTTCTTGTAAATTAAACACGTATTTTCAAATAAGAAAATTTTGTTTCAGCCTTCTATCATAAGAATACTCTGAGTAAATTAATTTTAATAAACAATATATTCTATACATATCTCCAGTTTCGGAAAAATAACAGTTAATGTTAATATATATAGTATATAATATATAGTATTTGTTCTATTCATCGACAGATAGTGCTTGCGGCGTGTGCACTGCGCATGTGCCCGGACTCTTTTTTTTTTTTCTTCTTCTTTTTTAAATAAAACAAAAAAAATAAACAATAATGTATAATAAAATTACACTGTTGGCGGGGAAAACTTTCGCCAATCCTCTGTCTCTATTTATCCATAGATGGCGCTCTCTTCTACTATTACGGACATGTGAGCGCGGCGTCATAATACGTACTAGAGTATTTACAGAAAATCGTGTTTCGTCCCATTAACAGGTTGCACATATTTTATTTTAAAAAAAACGATGGCAACTCATGATAGCAGGCATTTATACATTAATTAAACAATATTATCGCCCACCATGTGCGTTCAGAATTTAGCTATTAACTCTTCATTGTATAATCAGACGGTGTGAGCAGCGCTAATTCTTCATCTTTCGTGCATCAATATTTCTAAATATGTGATTTAGTAACATATCAAATTTTCTTTCTAATTAAATGACGTTATACTACTTACAATAGATACCTTGTTTTAATCATGACATGTATGTAAGTATATTCCCTGAACGAATCATCAATGTTAATTGAAATTTATTGGTAGAAGTTCTTTTAATATTTCGAAGATGGCAGCGACCTGCATAAAAGGTCGATACTAAAAGAACCGATTGAATAGTATTAAATATAATATATTGTAAAGATTTTTTGTGTTATTATGTTCGTTATTTTGAATCGTCAATTTTTGAGACATTTGTGAGTTATTTTATTCAAATGTAGATGACGTTATAATGGTCTTAAAAATAAATCAACTGATTACCTACATATATTTGTACATATTATTTAGTGTTGTCACTCTAATAAAATTTTCCCTCTCAACTGACAAGATTTTGTATATTCTTCTTTGCTAGCCTTCTTCCCTCCACTGCTGCATATAGGCCTCTTCCAATTTCCTCCACTCGTCTCTATCCTGCCCCCTTTGTATATATCATCAGTCCATCTCATCGGTGGCCTTCCGACACTTAACCTTTGATTGAAGATTTTGTATAGAACTCCTCAAATATTGTAAGAACCGTGCCTACCTACCGACCAATTCTCGCACTATTTACAAATAACGTACAGTCGAAATTAAATTCACTTTATTAACATGTGTTGTATTATATAAATACTTACTCTGAACTAGTTGATAAAATGTGAGCGTATTTGAGTACTAAAATTTGAAAATTAATTAATTAATTAATTAACCAAAAATAACACAATGTCTCTCGCCCTATCATCGTTTAAATATGTGAACATTTCTCACATTCAGCATGTTTAATTTTTCTATTCAAACGCGTGCACTGTTGGCGGGAAAAACTTTCGTCAACCCGCTGTCGCTATTTGTCCATAGATGGCGCTCTCTTCTACTTTTAAGGAAATCTGAACGCGGTGTCCATAGTATGTACTTAATGTATTTAAAGAAAATCGTGTTAAGTCCCATTAACAAGCTGCACATATTTTATTTAAAAAAAAAAACGATGCCAGCGTACACTAATTAAATAATATTCTCGCCATATGCGATTAGTATTTAGCTACTTCATTATATAATCAGACGGCGCGGCATGTCGCCGTTTCCCCGGAGTGGCGCCAATCCTTCATCCTTCGTGCATCTGTATTTCCAAATGTTTGATTTAGTAACAAACCAAATTTATTTTCTACTTAAATGAAGTTATATTATTTACGACAGCTACTTTCTTTAATAATGTGTGTAAGTTAATTCCCTGAACGAATCGCCAATGTTATTTGAAATTTATTGGTCGAAGTTCATTTTAAATAGATCGAAGATGACAGCGACCTGTAAAAAGGTTAACACTAAAATAACAGATTGTATAACATTTAATTTAATATATTGTAAAGATTTTTTGTTATTATTTCCGGAGAACTGTCCAAACCCATAAAAACTTCAACGGGGATAAGACAAGGAGACAGTTTGAGCCCATTTCTTTTCAACCTCATTATGGATGATATAATAGGAGATATCACATCACTTGGTTTGGGATACTGCATAGGGAAGGATGTAGTGAGCGTCATATGCTACGCGGACGATGCTGCACTGATAGCAGAGACTTTTAAATAGATTTCAGACATCGGCCGCCAACTTCAATATGATGATCTCAGTTGAAAAAACAAAACCATGACATTCTCAAAACAACCCTTAGGATGCAGGCTATCCTTAAATGACAGAATGCTGGAACAGGTTGCAAAGTTGAGATATCTGGGAGTGGATCTGCTCAGTCAAAATCATCTTGTCAGTGAAACAATAGGACAAGTCAACAAGGCTTCGGCGGTATCAGGTTGTCTCAAGGATATAATATGGAAAAACAAGTATATGAGAACTGACAGTAAGGTCAGAATATATAAAACCTGCGTAAGGCCTATACTGACATATAGCATTGAGACCAGAGCGGATACCACAAGAACGAAGGCTAAAGTACGGGTGGCAGAGATGAGGACGCTGAGGATGATAGCAGGAAAGACTATTCGCGATAGTGTGAGGAATACGGCCATCCGCGAGATCTGCAAGGTGGAGGATGTCGTGAGATGGGGCAGACAACGTAGAAGATACTGGAATGCGCACGTGCAGAGGATGGATCCCACCAGAATCCCACACGCTGTGGCGCATCAGATTCCTGCCAGCTACCGACCCCCGGAAGACCGTCGAAGAGATGGAGAGATAGCTGGGAGTCAACCTCCCAAGAGAGGCCAGCCTGATTTCAGGAACAGACCAAAGGTCTATAAGGAGAAGAAGAAGAAGAAGAGTTATTATTTGTGACAGTTGTGTTTTTTTTATTCAATTTTTTTATTTTAAAAATAAATCAAATATACAATATTTTAACAATGTTTGTAAATATTATTTGGTGTTGTCACTCTAATAAATATTTCCCTCTCAACTGACAAGATCTAGTGTACAACTACCCTGCCCTACCTTGTATCCTGCTACCCATAATACATGATTCATTTTTGTATTAACAGTGCGGCGTACTAATGTTATTAACATTGTAATATTATATAAATATTATAATTATACTAATTCTGAACTAGCCTTATCATGTTAAATATGAGAACATTTCTCACATTCTTTGCACATTTTCAGCACGTTTAATTATTGTATTCAGGTGACACACTGTCGCTATTCATCCATAGATGGCGCTCTCTTCCACGTCAATAGTACTAAAGAATTCAGAAGAAATTCTATCGGAATAATATCCCATTTCCCATAACATCAATTTAACTAGTAATCGCGTAGATTTCTGTGCTAATAAGTTAATCTCATATTTAATTATGAATATAAATATAAGTACGTACCTTTTTGGAAAGCTTGCTTAGTGAAAATGTATTTTTTCTTATTGAATATTTTTACAGTTGTGTAATGGTGACTAATTCATAAAGATCCTTCGAGTCAACAAATCATCCGCGAGATACAAAGAACACTGTTTTAATATGAATGAAGTCAACGGAATTCAATAAAGCTAATTTCCACACGAATACACAATGTATATGATGTAGGTAGGTTCCTACCCTATACTAGAAGGGGAAGTGTAAGGACCCACGTTCTCTTATTAATCTACTAATTAATAACAAATATTATATTTTCAGTTGGAATTAGGTAGGTAGAACTGCATCCTAATTATGAATATGGAATGTGGAGACCTATCTAATACGTGGACCATGTCAACGATTGCACTCGTCTCACCCAGCTCACTCATTACGAGTGATAGTTTATATTATAACATTATTAAATAGAAGAACTGATATTATACATTTTCTTTGCTTCCTTAACCAAAGTAAACCTTTAAATTTTTTCGTTTACGTAAATAACCAATACCTACATAGGTATTTCGTTTCTCGGCTCCGTACAAAAACAGTAGGGGAGAGGGGGGCAAAGCGGGGTCCCGGGGCAAAGAGGGGTACCCATGTTATTTGACAAATTAACGGTCGCATCTAAATTCAAATGACGCTCGGTGATTGGTCTGTAGTCGGTTCATACCCTTGACCGCCGTCGCACGCTGCCGCTAGCCAGACTTTTTTGTTTTCGGTGATTTATTGTAAAATTGCATTTTGGTTAAAAGTGTCGTCTAAATTCAGCGTGGAATCATTTTGGGATGTAGTGCTGCGATCGGGGTGAAATATCACTGGTTAATTCGGTGAACTCTATCAGATTAAACGCCTCAACTTCAGAGTTGCTGATAAACGAAGGTAAAATGGCGCTATCCGTGTTTTGTTGTTCAAGGCGATTATTATTTTCTGAATTTAATAATCATGTTGTTATATCAATGTTTATGTTTGTTACAGACCAAATGGTTCGGAATTGTAAAAAAATCCGTAAACCAACAATATTGGTCTCCATAATCCATTAAAAAAACCAGCACACGGTGTTGTATCGAGAAAAATGGAATAAATAAATTATGGAAAAAAGCATCAAAGGTCCATGGCGTTTCGCAAACAACCCTTGAACGATATGTTCGTCAGCATCGGAGTAACCCTGATAATACTATTTTTTAGTAAAAGCTGGACCGTTATTAAACTGAAAACTAGTTGATATACAAAAACGATTGAAGGGAGGTTTCTACATCTGGTTATTTTTACATCTGTGTTTTCATTTTGCATCTGATAATGCTTTATATTTTACTTTTTATCTAATTTAAACATCAGTATTGTAGAATGTTTACTCACATAAAAGCCATCAAAACTTTTAGTAAACTGACTGACTGTAACAGTTGTATCAATATTCGTGATTTTGTATGGTGTTTAAAAAACAATAAACGAGTTCGTGTTAGCAAATATTGTAAAATATAATACATAACAGATTGCTTTTTGTAGATTCCAAAAGATGAAATATAATTACAATTGTTATTTTCAAATCAACAGTTTAATTTATTAAAGTTAGTGTTACACCAAAATATTAACGCTTTTTCCATTGTTTCAAGGCAATATTGTTTGTCATGATTTATTTGACTCTGATACTCTCGTCAGGACTCACGGCACAATAAAGTGCTGTCTTAATGCATTTGAGCCAATATCTTCGGTCGTGGGTTATTGCCGTTTCTTAAATACCGTTTCAAAGTTGATTGCTTTAAAGGACATTTAACTTGGACAATACAATCTTCACCCAAGGCGTCGGGTGAAGCACCATAATTGGATATTTTTAACCTCAACCATTTGAAGGACTTCAGCCTCAAGTTGTCTGCCACGTTGCAGAGCCCCTGTATCTAAAAATTTGCCCCCTAATATACTCTACTCTTTGACATTGAGCTGCCTCGAACACTTTCGATGCAGCTATTTGGCCATAGCCTAGTTGGTGATATAAAGGACAGGCTGACTGATTAACAGTTCTTAGAGATACTTCAATACAGGCTTCGTGGGTCATGTTTGTTTGCAAAACTGAATCATCTGAGCTTATCTCTAAGTTACAATAGATTGTGCATTGCTCGCATTATGGTATCATAAACCTGTTTTTGTTGTAGATGTAATTTTTGAATATTTGATTGTACAAATCCATTCTGTTCGTCGATTTCGAAGCATTTTTCGCGTTGTAATTCACTAGCAAATATATGATTTACCAACCGATCAGGTGATGTCATTCCCAATTGTGCCAATTCATTATTTGTGATTGTCAAACATTTGTCTTCAATCAAAATCAAGCTTCATTTTACTCGTATATTTCCGCTTGAAATTGCAAGTCACGATCAAGGCAACTTATACGTAGTCGATGTAAAATGTCATCAGTTATAAAATCCTTATATCGTTAAAACTCACTAAGTACCATATTACACTTACTGAGATAATCGAGTTTTAAGGTACTTTTTCATCTTAAAATAAAGTTTTAAGTCTGGGCATATTTTTTTTTCGCCAAAAACATATGTTTACTTAAAACACACAAAATAAATATCAGTTGGCAGCTTTTGAAGCCCTATATTAGGTTATATACCATTAACTATCACTTAGTGAGTTTTACCTGCCAGATAATTTGTTCAGACGGGTAATTTAATGAAATCATATACCACTCTTTTAAGAAACGATTTATTGTATGGAAGTGAATAAAATATTATGAAGATAAAAAAAAAACAGTAAACAAAATAATCAAATACTAATCCTCGGTTCCCCGGTCTTTAGTCTCATCCTGATCTGGTTCTGGTAACCTTTCTGAATCCTCTCAAGCCACAGAAGGTAAATTCTCATACCAGGAATGTAGTTCTTCGTGAATAATGCCGTTTTTACATAATTTTAGCAGGTCACTCTTCTTCTTCGATGCTATTAGCAATAAATATTGATAAACTGTTTTGAGATCTTGATTATTTCTTTTTCGACCTCTACCAGCTACGCAGATTTTTTTGTATGTCGATGGATGGTTGTACCTAAAAAAACATTACATCAGGAAGAATTTTTTCAAATTGCATGCACTTGATTTTTAGCCATGATGCTTAGTTACCGTCTTCATCGGCATTCTCATTTTTCATTGAATAGGTAGCCAAGACCTGGAGGTCAACAAAATTATTATGTTTCATTTCAATAACCTGGTATGGTTCTTCTGTCTTATTTTTACCTCGCTTTGAACGTGCAGACTTGAATATTCGAATCCGTCATTCATGATAAAAGCTGTTTTATTTTTCTTTGCATGCTCAATAGCCGAGTCCATGGAGTCGCACTCCATGTGCGAATGTCCAGATGTCCAGGTCTTTAGCCGATGTTGCTTTCCATGTAGATGGATTTCTTTTTCTACATCGTGTTGATTTAGACATATTTCTCGTTAGTTCATCTTTGGAAGTATCAGAAATGCTCAGCAATGATGGTTATTTATCCGGTAGATGGAATGTAGGATCTTTATCAGAATCGGCTGAGGAAAAATCACCATCTGTAGAACTGTAATCTACTATGCAATTTACGTTTGCCTCTTTTAGAGCCATCGCGGTTGAAATAGGCTCTTGCACACTCTTTACGATTTATGTTGGTAATCTCAGTAGAAAAGACACAAAAGAACACGATAACACGGGGACTGACCACTGACGACTGATACTGACAACTGACACACCTACGTACATCCCAAGTGACAGACCAACCCCCATGAGCTATTATTATATAATACGAAAACGGTACTATAATATTTATATTATTACCCATAATAATCACTAAGTGGGTACGGCATAGTTTATCTAAACTCCAGGAAATTATAAAAATTTAAAACTCATTAGCCCACTTAATGAGTTTTACCTGCCGAGGAATTGTATTGTAAGTGTACATAGTCAGTTTTTCAAAAAAATATATCAGTTATTCTTTAATAAATACACTTGGTGATTTTTTCCTGGCGTAGAATTCACAAATCTGGTACAGAAAATGCAAAAATCTCATTTTTGACCAAAATGTCACTTAATGAGTTTTACCTTTGAACCGACGATATTTTGTCCATAATTCCGTTGATAATATGACTGAAAATAATGCAGGCATTTGATTTGGATGAGTACAATATCATTGGGGGCAGAATATCCTCGTCCAGAGTGTGACAAAGTCTGTCTATCTAAAATAGGACTACACATGTCATGAGTACCTATAGGTATAGCTGTTGTTGCTGCTATACAGGTGGCACAGAAGACAGATTTAAATATGTCCTCGCGGGTAATGGCCATTATTATCATATTACAACAATTATCAAAACAAAATTCATAATAATCTTGAAACGTTCTCGGGCATGCGCATCTTGTGAATTTCGAATTACTTTCCCAGATAATCGAAGTATTCCTCTCTCGCTCTTTAGTATTCAAAATATTCTCGTTCTTTTTTTTATGACATCAGAGTTTTTTCATATTAATATTATGTAGACCATGGTACATGGAATTAGGATTAAATCTATATAAATAAAAGGCAATGTGTGTTACTGTGTTCCCAAATATCCCCGCAGGTGTATTCATTATACTTCCGCAGTCGTTCGTAGAATACATTTGATGCGAACCGAGTAATAATTAACTTTAAAATTGATCAATTAATTAAATTGTCTTTTCTCTCACCGAATCGTTTCTGACTCTGTCTCTAAGGCATGTCTATTGGGGTCACTCGCAGTTTTTCGCCACTTTGTTTGGACAATGTTAGAGTTTCGAGGCCATAAGGGGTGATTCGTTAACTTTTCTCTTCAGATTGATCTTTTTTTTTTTATATGTATTTCATTTTTTTTCTAAAATCAGCCAGATTAATCCAGTTCAGCAGTCTGGTTTACTCGGCCCAATCGAATATTGGTGCCAGGTATGTGTATTCCAGGACATTCTCGATATTCCTGCCATCAACGCTGATTTGAAGCCCTTCTGTGCCCATCGCCTTCATATTCAGACCCACCGACTTGGATACCTCTTTCAGTTCTTTTAGCATTTCGGCTAGTTCCTCCGACTTGCTGCTCATGAGTACAATATCATCGGGAAAACGAAGTTGAGATAGATAGATAGTTTCCGTCACTCCGGATTTCCTTATATTCCCAATTTATTTATTTTTTTAATGTAAAGAGTTTTAGGGTTATTGTATCTCCAACTCGGATTCTACTAGCCGGTATCCTGTCTGTTCTCATTTCACTTCCACGTTTACTAATCAAAAAAGTGAACCATTTTGTGAACCTCAATAGAACAATCCCCCTCTCGGAACTACTCCATAAGACTCCACTCCACTCCACTCCACTCTGCTGTGATATTATATTTATACTCTGTTAATCGAATCATCTCCAAACGCCTTTGACGACTAAAAATCCTAATGTCATTTTTATAGGACATATTTAAAGAAGACAATTTGGCTTGTTCAAAATTTCAGTATCAAGGATCGTACTAAAATCGATAGTTATTTCGAAGTACAATGTCCCCTGTTTTCACTGGACTATTCTATCTGTGAGTCCATCCTCAGTTGGACATTTCGTTCCCTAATATAAGGACTTCACCAACCAGTGAGAAGTTCGGTTTCAAGTTCAATGGGAAACTTGTAAAGTTTTTGTTTTTGTTTATTGTATATATTACAAAAAGTGAATAATGAATTACTTAAAAATTACACATCGCTTCCTGCTTTGAAGAATGCAATCTCTTCACTGCACAACCGCGGAGCACTCAGAATGTGAAGGTGAAGGTGGACTCAGCTGGCGGTGTTGAGCGTCTTGAGAGTCTTGATGACCCAGTCGCGCAGCTTGAAGATCTGCGTGAAGGCCGTGTAGGTCTCCGCGCGACAGAAGCCCTTGTCCAGGTCCGTGGGCCCGTTGCTGACCACGCCGCGGATGTACCAGCGGTTGAGCCCGAACAAGTCCGTGGACTTGAAGACCAGCCCGCCGCCGCTGTCCCCGTTGCAGAGCGCCGTCCCGTTGGTGTAGCCGGCGCACAGCTTGTCCGTGGTGAGGTAGCGCTCGAATTTGAACTTCTTCATCTCCTCGAAGCAGATGTTGTACTCGATGACCGGGATGGTCACCGTGCGCAGCTCCACGGACGGCTCCCCGGTCTCCGTGCGCCCCCAGCCCGCCACCTGCGCCCGACATCATCAACATCAAGCGGTAAGTGGTAAGTGGTAATAACCATCTGACAAGTTTAGGTGCCTACCTTGCCCATGGAGTTGGTGGCCACGTGGATCTCGTTTAGCCGCTCGTTGTTCCAGTCGTAGCACACGGGGCGGACGTGGTTGTTGATGGAGAAGTGAACCTTGAGTGACACCAGAGCCAGGTCATTCGATTGACTGAGAGTGTCTCCTTGGTAGCGCTCGTGCAGATGGAGCGACTTCACCTAAGTAACAACAAGTAGTCCAATCAATACCGCCGCCTCGAGAGAACACGCAGGAACAAGGCCACAACACGTACGTCTGACTTTTGCGCGAACTGGTCCAAGGGAGTGATGTAGTCGCGGTAGAACTTGCCCGCCGCCACCTTGAAGTACTCGGCGCCGACCCTGGTGTTGGCGTTGCTATCCCAGAAACAGTGCGCCGCTAGAACGAGAGGGCGTGTTAGGCTGCGTGTATCTGGCGGCATCGTCCCTCCCGCATGCGGTGCAGTCATCTGACTTACCCGAGATGACGATGTGTGGGTGGAGCAAGGAGCCGCCACACACCTGCGTCAGGACATCGATTTCCTGGTAGATCCCCACGTGCCACGGGAAGGAGTCCTTTGTTGCGATTTGGGAGTTGACAGAGTACGTCTCTCCTCGCCCCTTCTCGAGACCACAATCTGAAGCACAAGTTGAATATTTGTTCTCCGTTACTCGACTGCACCAATTCCAGATCTACTTCAGACACACAACTTCCGTCCAACTTGAGAATAAATTATGAAACTCTCGCAGAGCTCCTGTAATCCTAACAAAACTGTTATTTAACTTTCACACTTAGCGTGGGCTTAGCATTTCATGTAATTTAATAGTTTCCTTATAAGACGAACTGTTTCTAAATATAATTACAAAATAAAAAATGCGAATAATCCAGAACAACGTGTTGGCATCATTTACAAGAAAGTCCATTCCTAGTCGTGTTACCCACCGCCTTTGTGGGAGCTTCGTGGACATTGGCTGTTTACCTACAGGAGACAATCGCTGCGCTGGAGTATTGCTTGGCGCTATTGAGGAAAATCTTACACCACGAATTGGGCGAGAAGAGAGCAAGCCCCGGTGTACGTGCCTACGTACTTCTCCTGTCGTAACATTCCTGTACCTGTAAGTCACCAATCATCGGAATCGCCCCAAAGTCGCTCAAATATCAAAGCAATGCTCGTCGTTTTTGTTATATTCGCGTTGTGATCCATCGTGAATTCATCGAGAGGGACAAACCCTCGATAAGAAATTCTATTTGGTCGTATTTAGGCATTTGAAAAATCGTATTTAGGCGTTAAAAAAATCCGCCAGAATCGGCCGAAATTGTGGAAAAACTATTCACGGATTATGCACGACGCTAATGCGCCATCGTGTAGAACCACCATTGTGACCGAATTCATGGCAAAAAACGCGATAAATACCGTCGATCAACAACCATATTATCTGGATTTGGCTCTGTGTGACTTTCTTCTGTTCCCAAAACTCAAATTGCCGCTCCGTGGAATCTGTTTCCGGTCGATTGAAGCCATAAAACAAAATTCGTACAAGGTGTTAAAGGCCATATCAGAAAGGTTTCGAAGAGTATTTCATCCAATGGGGGATACTTTGAAGGCGACAAAATAAATATTGATGAATTATTATATAAATTCCTGGTACCTGATTGTCATAGCAGTATAACCCGCGGTACACACGCGGTCAGATGGGAAGCGAAACCATAACCCCATAGTTAACACAGAGTGAAGCGTAATGCTTCAGTCAAAGAGATGAATTTGAAAATATTTTTTTGGATATTTTATGTGTGACTGAATGTAAGAAACTAAAGAGAAGAACAAAGGGAAGGTCAGGGCGTTGTAGAGGAGGATAGGGTAAACGAGGTGGCGGCGGGTAAGAGCAGGAGTGAACGGATTATTTTAGCAGGAGATTTGAATGAATGGGTGAGAATCCAAAGGGCTGGATATGAAGAGTGTCTCGACAAGTTTGGCAATAACATGGCGAATGATTATGAAAAGAGGATACTTGGAATATAGTCTCTATAACATACAGGTATATGACACCGGGGTTCAGAGGGGCCGAACTCGGAACGGACCGCTTTCGGTGGTAGCACAAGTGAACCTGTTCCGAGGTTGGTAAACTTCAAAACGATGACGTGAACTAAATGTTTGTGATGAAAGTGGATGAGAGGTTGCGTGGTCAAGAATCAAACAGTATAAGAATATATGATCCTTTGGTGATGCCAGTAGAAAGAGCAATTCGAACGTTGAATTTAATCGTCTCGGATTTGGACATTTTTAGTGTCAGTAAGATAATATTCATAAAAAATAAATTATCAATTCTGGAAAGAGTTGTGGCCTCACTGATGTTGACATATTTGTTTTGTGTTCAAATGAGTCAAAAAATTCATTTTGTTATTTGATATTTCACGGTAGAAGTTCATTGTAAATATTGATAGTTAAAATCCACTAGAAACAACGCTGTGAAACAAACATCTTCTGGTGGATGGTGATGAAATCAGAAGATGGCAAGATGGAAGGTGCCGAGACTCTAGAGAGGTAAGCAAACGTGCTATACGTAGTGTCGGGTAAACATTTCGTACCTGGCTTGCACTTGGGGACGCTGTAGTCCCAGCTCCCCTCGACACATTCGAGCACGTCGAGCTGATCCTCCGAGTAGTGGCCCGTGATGCACTCGGCCAGCAGCTTCACGCCCTCGGGGATCTTCTCCTCGCACGTGACCGCCTGGCCCGCCCGCTCGCACGAGAACTTCACGGTGAACGACTTGGGCAGGGTGCAGAGCCCTAGAGTTACGATGGATACAGTTTACTCCGTGTCTCCAATACTCTCCTCTCTGATCTCTCTTATTCACTGATATATTCAAGGACTTACTGATGCACCTGGGGGTGATGGTCCAGCTGCCGGCCGTGCACAGGGGGATGTCCGTGGAGGGAGTGCCGTAGCCCTTCTTGCAGGAGTACGTCAGGATGTTGTACTCGCCTATCCAGTCACCCGGCTTGAGGTTGGGGAACTGAGGCGCTCTGTGGATACCGTCCTCGGGGTACGGCGGCAGCTGGCAGTCTCCGGGGCCGGCAGGCAGCGAGGGGCCCGTGGGTGGGGCGGTGGGGGGCGGAGGGGACGGGGTGATGACAGGGAAGAAGGGCGGAACGGTTGCGGGGGGTGCGGCGGTGACGGGGGGCTGCCAGGCGGGATTAGCGTCCCTGCATTGAAGCGGGTCCTCATCAGATCCGTCGGCGCAGTTGGCGATCTACACAGACATTCAATGGTACATTGCGCGCGTACGGCCGTGAATGGGCGAGGACCAACGAAGTGACGAGTATATACTAACGCCATTGCAGAAAGCATCTCCGTCCACGCAAGCCCCGTACGCGCAACGAAACAGGAAACTCTCGCAAGAGCGGGTGGAGCACTGCAGCAAAGTCTCGTCCGAACCATCCGAGCAGTCCTTCGCACCGTCACACACCATGTGCTTGGCGACACACTCTCCGTTGTCACACCGGAACTTCTTCCTGCACAGACATCACATGTCTTAAGACACGCCCATTGCACATTTGCGATTCACGCGGCTTCAGTGAGCCCTACTCACCCGCAAGTGTTGGGGGCCGCTACCTTGGGCATGCAGTCCCGGTTCAACTCGTCGGAGCGATCGACGCAGTCATCCACATTGTTGCATTTGGCATCCCCGTCGACGCAGGCGCCGTAGGAGCACTGAAAAAGATGAGGATCGCACCTGCGAGCATCGTTTTAGGTTAGGTTGGGTAGAGTTCGCTATAGCTAGCCACGCCCCGGAGGTGAGACTCACTTTATGCGACCGCACTGAGCGGCCGTCTCGTCTGACTTGTCTTTACAATCGGCCCGACCATCGCACCGCATGTGCGAGGCTATACATCCTCTGTCCTTACACTGCCACTGGCCTCGCCTGGAAAATAATAATGCGGTTATGAAGGAGCAGGGAAGGCGGCTGCGGGCAAGGGCAGACGAGTAGAGCAAGACGAGTACCTGCAAGCGCCGCGAGAGGCCTGCCGTCTCCAGCGAGCTGTCGCTCTTCCCTCGCTTCCGTCTGCATTGGAAGCGGCTTCAACTGAAACGTAGTGAAACATGATAACAGCATTCAAAGCTGACAATGTGGACGAAAATAAGGATCGGAAGGATAATTACCGTCTAGCGGAGTAAAGAGAAAGAGAGGTAATGATAAAAGATCAATCTGACTCTATACGAGCCTAACTCATGTTGCGGATGCTATTTGAAACGAAACGACAATTCAGTAATGGCTAATTACATTTCCCCGATAACCTGTTCCGCGCATGAAGATATCCACCGAATTGGGAAACCCCTTATCTCGTATAACCGGCGGAGGTCGCCGGGTTATATTATATTTGTGACGCGCGTCTTACGGCCGCTGTTGTGTTTGTAAACAGTCTGCTCGGAGGCCCGATGCGATGATGCCAACAAATATACCTATTGACAGAAATCAATATAGTACGAGTAGATATGAAGCCATGAACCCTCGATACGTTCCATTCCAATCCATTCACTCCCTTATTTTAGTGATTGTCACACTGTTTGGTCTGGTGTGGAATTCACGTTACAATAATAAGGCTATAGATTAGCTACCTATCACATGTTACGAGAATCAATATGATAGTTTTACCCATTAAATCGATTTCGCTCACGCTGTAATGATGTAAAAAACGATTCAACAAAGTAATAATAATTATTATTATAATACTAATATTAAATTAAGTCAGTTTAAACAATACTAGAAATACTTTTTTTCCTAGAATACCTATAGGTACAGTATATGAGAAATGTTATTCTTACAGATGTAAATATTCTTTACGACACATTTACATGTAGGTATTATATACCTCTTCATTCGGGTTGTTCTTATTTTTGTATTCGTACCAAATGATTTCAGGCGAGACTTCTGATGTGTGATACAAGGATACAAGTCTTGTTACTACCTACATATAATATAATACAAGTGCCACGGCGGATATTAATAATGAACGTAAACAGTTTCCTCCAAATATTGTATGTCAAATGTCATGTCGTGTCACGGTGGTGGTCACAGTGGCCGGCTAGCGCGTACTTGTTTATTAGTTCGCGCACTTGGAACCGGTTCCCTCCGCGCAGCCCTGCCGTGGTGGACGGCACCAACTACCAACTACCAACTACTCGTAAATACCAGGGTATCACAGCACTCACCCGCCGCTGCGGCCGCCAGCAAGGCCAGCAGAAGGGCCCAGGAGGTCATGGCGAGACAGAGTAGCGAGACTCTTCCGAACTGGTGGCGGTGGCGAGCACAATGGGGACATGAAGTATCGCGAAACGGCGCCCCGGCTGGCTGGGACCGGACTGGCGATGGCCGGCGAGAGGCGGCGCGAGGGGCGGGCGACCGCGGGCTGCGGTGAGTGAATATTCTAATCAAGAATCGAATCGCTAAATTCTTCGTAAACAGGTTCTAGTGGGAATCTCCTGTCCGAGACGATATACACAACCGCCCGCAATACAATACAATACAATATAATATAATTATGTTAGCCATCCGTCGATTGACACATACTCGTATACCCATACAGTAGCGAGCACAGAAATCTTTTCACATTGAAAATATCGGTTTTTTGTGATTCCTTGATAGCTTTTCAGTCCAAATTATTAAGCAACACTGTTTAAAGATGATCTGCAAGAAAAGTGCCTTTTTAGGGATCACAAAAAAAAATCTTCATTTTAGAGTTAATTTGTAGATTTTCCATTTTTTGCCACAAAAATTAAAAATGCTCACATAATTTAAATAAACACATTTATTTCAAATAAAATTACATAGGTATATAACACTAATAATTATCAAAAACCAACAAAATCAGTACTTTGTTGTTCCTCTTTTTTTTTAATAACTGCTTCAATACGTTTAGGCATGGATTTCACCAAATGATGTATGTAGTCTTGGGAAAAATTTTCAATCCCACTTTTTCGGTGATGTTTTTAAGGTTTTCCTTTGACGGAGGCTTCAGTTTATTTATTTCAATTGCCATTTTATGCCACAAGTTCTCGATAGGGTTTAGGTCAGGACTATTTCCGGGCCAATCCAGTGTTGGAATCCCATGAATTTTCATATATTCTTTGACCTAAAAATTATTTTAACAGTGTTATAATATATTTTTTTTAATATTGTTTTGTGAACATTATAAATCACAGTGTCAGAAAAAAATAATAGTTACAGTTTTTGCTCGGTGGCACAGTGCAGAGTCATCTTGGAAAATACACTCCGGTTCGGCCTCGCTACTCGCGCCTCGTCAGTGTTTTTGTCGAAAACTTTGGTTTTGGTGGGAACAATTAAATATGACTTATTCGTAGCTCTCAGAGTGGAGGTGCACGCAATGTCATATTAATACAATCCGCTTTAAATTTAGTAAATGCTTTGCCAAAACTAGTAAGGTAAAGGCACCAGTGATGGACAGTTTAAGAAAATGTTTTTAGACTTTATGACCGTTTTAAAGATAATTTTAGGAAATTAAATCAGGTGATGTGAAAAAATAATAGAATGGTTTGTTGGGAATCGTTTTTAATAATGATAATAATTAAAGGGGTCAGGTTTAAATAAAAAAAGTGAGATGACCACAGTCATTTCTAATCACCAGTGATGGACAGATTAAATTCAGTTATGGATAATCAGTAATGAACAACGCCCGGTAATGGACATTCAGTATTGAACGTATAACAAAAACTTTTTTTTTAGTTTAAATCATTCTTAGCACCACCTCTTAAGGGCACATAGATGTCAGGTAAATATTTTTTCATCTCCATTACTTTCTAAAATGTTCTTTAATCCTTTCCACAATGTCTTCCATTTTGTACCAAATCTTATCGGGTCTTTCCGGTCATCTGAAGGTGTTTCCCATAGATAACTGGCCCCCTGACCCACTTCCTTGTGAGCTCTTCTTGAGCCGTAAGGATCGTAGCTGGGCCCATTGTATATACAAACCGCAGGGCTTTTCCCGGTGACATTATTTCAAAGATGCTGCACCTACTGCTTCTCCTTTTTTCACGCGTCTACGGCACGCTCCATTTGTTCCGGTGTATAATTTTTTTGGGTGCCATTGCTATAAAAGAAATTACACAAAATGATACCCTCATTTGCGATCCACATATGGACAACCAGTATTATACATCCATGTCCATGACTGAATCCCTTGCTTTTATCAGTATCATAAGCATAATTTTACGAGAAACCTGACATTACAGATTTAAATTGTCATAAATTAACTTTAATTGCGATGTAAACAAGTATACTCAATTATGGACATTTTTGTCCATCACTGGTTCGTATTGAAAATCGATACTCAGTAATGAACATTCAAATTTGACAAACTGTACAAGTAGCTACATATGAATTTAGTATGATTTCGTATCTCTGATATGTCTACAAAACGCATTATTCAATTATATAATAAGTAATTACTAAGATTTCTACCAATTATTACAAAACATCTACTCACCTCACTAATGAATTCTGCAAGAAATTATGAATTTTGCAAATGTCGTTCGCGTGGGGTCGTATAAATGTCCGTTATTTCGCAAAATAATGGCGGATTGGAATGAAATTTATGTCAGTTGACAGAGAAGGATCTATAGTTTATAGTTCAATGTTGAAAGTATGAAAAAATGTTCAATATTTCTTATTTTTAAGATTTTTAAAAACTTTTGTCCATAACTAGAGGTCTGTCCATTACTGGTGCCGTTACCTTAGGGCATGGGTCGGCAACCTTTTGTTGTAAAAGGGCCAAATATTTTTCATGGGGATCAGTGCGGGCCGCACTTGCAGTAGGTATACATACAATATTTATGTACAAATATTTTAGTTTTAAAAATAAAACGCTAAGTGTATATTTTAACGACATTTATTGTATTTAATAAAATCAATGAGATTTTTGTGATTGCATTTGACTTGCAAGTTTTTTAATATCAGCTTGCATTTTTGAAGTAGAGACGCGTAGTATTGCGTCTAAATGTGAATTCGATAACCGAGAACAGTGTTTGTTTTTTCGATAATTCAGAATTGAAAAAGTTTGTTCACAAATATATGTACTACCAAACATAGTAATTATTTGCTGAGCAAACCTTTTTAAATCCTTGTAGTTTTCAGAAGGCAAACTCCCATAGAAATCCACCAAATTAGTTTTTTCCTTAAAAGCCATTTTAAGTGTGTTATTACTTTGCAAATCTATCACGTTGATTTGCAAATCGCTTGGTACATTACCGATATCTACTGCAAAGGGGTTTTCGAAAATCTCCATCTTACGTGAGATCTTTTTGAAATCAGCAAACCGGTTTTCAAACTCAGTTTGTAGTTGCATTAATGCACTTTTCATTTTAGTATTTTGCCAAACAAAATTCATTCCAGCTTCTTCTACTGCTTTCTTGCAATTTGGAAAATGATCGAGTTTCCTTTCATCGATATGCTCGATAAATAATGTTAGTTTCATTTCAAATGATTTAACATCTGAATACATATTGCATATCAATTTATTTTTCCCCTGTAAACGTGTATTGAGTATATTCAGTTCGGCAGTCAAATCAGTTAAAAATCCAAGATCTACAACCCACTGGTGGTTGGAAAGTTCATGTATTGCCTTTCCTTTCATCTCCATAAAGTTACAAATTTATTTCCTCAAATAAAAAAATCGTTGAAGTACTGCTCCTCGGCTTAGCCATCTTACTTCACAGTAGTACATCACGTCACCATATTCAGCTTCTACATCTTCCAAAAACTTTTGGAACTGGCGGTGAGTAAGCCCATTTTTTCTTATAAAATTAATAGCAGATACAACGGTATCCATTATTTCTTTCCACGATAAAACTTTGCAACACAATGCTTCTTGATGGACAATACAGTGAAATGTAAATGGAACTTCCGATCCAAACTCTTGCAGTTTGCTGTTGACTCTTCCGACAACACCTTTATTATGACCGCTCATATTTTTTCCGCCGTCCGTGGTGATGCTAGTTAATTTATCCCAGCTCAAGCCACACGAAATCAGAGCTTGGTCCAAGTGGTGAAATAAATCCTCTCCCTTTGTAGTTCCTTCGAGACTGCACATTTTTAATAACTCCTCATAAACAGAAAAGTTTTCGTCAATTCCTCGTACAAATATAAGGAATTGTGCCGTATCCGACACGTCCGTACTTTCGTCCATCGCAAGAGAGAAGTAAGTAAAATACTGCGCTTTATCCTTAAGTTGTTCACGCAAGTTAGCACCCAAGTCTTCAGTGCGTCTGGTGCAAGTTCTAGCAGAGAGACTAACGTTTTCAAACATTTTTTTCTGTTCCGGGCATACTTCCTCCGCGATAGCTAAGACACAATCTTTTACAAGTTCACTGTCAGTAAATGGGCGACAATGCTTTGCAATTATCTCTGCTACTTTGTAGCTGGCACGAACAGCTGATTCGCTTTTGTCTGTTACAACTTTAAAGGTATTCTGCTGATTTTTGAGTGACGATTTCAAGTTAATGATTTTGTTTTTTCGAGATTCCCCTTCAAGACACTGAAATTTAGTTTTGTGCTCAATATCATAATGTCGCTTCAGGTTATATTCCTTTACTACGGAAATACTCTTTTGACAGATAATACATAGTGGTTTTTCTTTAAATTCGATAAAAAAATATAAATTTGTCCATGCTTCATTAAAAATCCGTCTTTCATCAACGATCTTCCTTTTTTTAGAAGCCATCTTGGGTGTATAAATCTGTAACAATACAGAAACATAAAAATATGTATTTATTTTTACGGAAAGAGTCATAGTTTTGTCCTATATAAAATCCTTAAATAAATACTCCCCCAGTGAGCAATATTTTTATTCGAAAAACAAAATCGTAAAATTTATGTCAAGTATACCTAAAGTACACCTTTATTGACGAGTAAACAAATACTATCGTTGTGAAAATTTTAAAAGCAATAATTATTAGCCTGAAAAACTCCATACGCATTGAAAATATCTGCCGAGAAAGAATAAATAACGCCGACGGGACTCGAACCCGCAGCCTTCTGATTGCCGGTCAGATGCTCTCGCCATTGAGCAACGTCGGCTTATTCCCATTCCGCCAAATAACTAAATATGTAACATACAAGTATTTATTCATTCAACAGTCATTGCTTTTTTTTTTCAACAATTATTTCTTATTAATTTTTTCACCTGAACCTACCAATTTTATTTTTTTGTAGAAAAGGCAATTGTAACTTCGAGTCCCGTTGGCGGTATTTATTTTTTCTCGGAAGCTATTTTTAATGTGTATGGAGTTTTTCAGGCTTATAAAAATATTACATTCATAGTGCACCTCGTCTTAAAAAGTTTATCATTGTAATTTTTTTTTAAACTGTCGTAAACTCATGGATACTTTAATATTGCATTGTTATATTCATTACTTGTAATCTTAGGAATAATATTATTATCATGCAGTAGGTAGGTACTTACCAAAAACACTAAGAGAATTCACAAAACAGATTTTATAAAAAAATAAAACTTGCAGCGAATGTAAACGCCGCGTGGGTGGGTAGTTAGCGCAGCGCGAGCGAACGAGTAGTGTTACTGGCGGTCGACAGCGGAATGATGCGAGGTGCGTGTGGCGTTCTTGCCTTCCTTCTCTTTCCCCCCGCTCCCCCTTCGCTCCAACTTCACTATTTCTTCGCTCCCTTTCTCGCTTCCTTTCACTCGATTGTGTATAATATCGTCCGTCATGTGCGTTGCGGCGAGAATCTCGCGGGCCGCACCAAGATGTCTCGCGGGCCGCATGCGGCCCGCGGGCCGCAGGTTGCCGACCCATGCCTTAGGGCATAAATATTATACCTAAGTATTGCGAAATAAAGGTGGACACCCCAAGCGCTATGACCAGAAATCTGACCCACAAGTATTCATTATTAAAAATTTTCCTCTTTCCGATATTCTTACAATTTAAAAAAATTGTCAAGGGTTTGTTCCCCTTAAGGGGGTATTCTGGTCTAGAGGCATGAATTTTAGGTACTTTTTGAAGTGCCGTAAAAAAAGGCAAACAATATTTTAAGCATGCATTATTTTAACAGATATTTATATTTCAAGAATACATAAAAATAAATAAAAAGTGAAAATAATTAAAACTCAAAAAGTTATCAGCCGGTGAAGTGGGGGGTCACAAAAAATGGCGTGCTACTGTAACCACGATTCCAACCCTCGTAGCAATCTGAAAAAAAAATTAATATTGATTATTAATCTGGATTAATGCCGCTATCGTATGAACTAAAAGAGTTGAAAAAAAAATTGCACAAAACGGCAGCTACCTAAAAAAAGATTTTTTTTTCTACTTTTTTGAGTTTTCCGAATATTTTTAAAATAGTAAAAATTCAAATTTGGGGCTGAGGCTAGTTCATACGATAGATAAGTGTATAGAAAAGACCCACGCCAAATTTCAAGTAAATCGGTTGAGTAGAACTTAAGAAATCGTGGCTACCATTTTAAAAAAGATAGTTTCGAGAAAAAGGCGTTTAAAGTTTCGCGGAGTCTATGTCATAAAGTGATATTTTATGCTGACATTTATTCAATCTGCCATTCCTGCTGCATACACGGGACCTTCATCGACTTCGAAAAAAGCATTTTCCGCGTTTCTCTCTTCCAATCGAGCAGTTCTGCCTCCTTTGACGAGTTATAATAGATATTCGAATCTCCGAGCGCTCAATCCGGGCGTTGTCACGTTTCACGACAAATGAATAAGATTCCCAATTTTGATTCCCATAAATGTCATCATTTTTGAAATGGGAATGAAGCCTTCATTGAATATGCAAACGGCAAAAAATGTAGCAATTTCAATTACTTGAGCTCCGGAATGAATATGTTTAGGCGCGAAAGTCTAAATCAAAGAGTTTAAAGACTCATTATTATTTTTGGTTTCTGAACCTAAACATCGTCCCAGTCCTTAATGTATTTTGTCAGACTCGTTCCGGCCTAGCCGGTTTGGATGCCGGGTCACTAAAACAGCTATATCTCCGAAAAAAATTTGAATTTTGAAAAATCCTCTCAAAGACACATTCTTAAAGGATTAAGCTTTGAAAATATGAAGAAAAAAATAAAGCGATTTTTTCAAATTCCTACTATTTAATCCCTAATTATTTGTGATCTTGACCCTTGAAAAAAGGCTTAATTTCTTATTTGATACAAATCATTATGAATTACCTTTTTTTCCACACATTAAACAAGTACCGAAATATTTTATTTTAGTTCTGGCAATAAATCTTTCACAATTCCATGTTCTACCGCTATCCATAGATGTCGCTGAATTTATAACCTCTTTTCTTCGACAGTTTGACAAGGTACACGTTAGTGCTGTGTTTTGTAATATATTTTGTGAATTGTATCGATATCCGATAAGTTTGTGTAAAAATACAGGTGCCCTTATTAATTGCCGAGTATTTCGAAATTTATGTGTTGTTTCCTATAGCCGATGGCTCATATATCGTAAGATAATCGCCGATATTCTCGGCACTTCAGTATCACCGAGGTTCTTGATACTATTTTGACGTTAGATGTCCGAAAACAAAAATTAACTAATACAAATCTCTTTGCTGCATAGCTATTATCATCACCTGTTATAAAATACAGTTTCGATATATGTGTGATAATGGCTGAGTTTCAAAACACGGACACAATTTTGAAGTCTTGAAATTTTGTGAACGTACAATATATTTCTTATTAACATGTTGTTTTATACGAAACGTAGCGTTTTCGAGTGGAAGTAACATATTCGACATTGTTATTCCCCGATGTGGTTCTCGAGTATTGCTAGTCAGCTGTCAAAGTGTTCTCGAACCGCTTGATTGCCAATGTTGTTATTATTATTGGAATATTTAGCTCGCAGGGACGTTAGAGCGGAAGAATTGAATTGACTAGGAAATGTGTTGCAGATGTCGGCAGGCGTCAAAATCCTGAAGGCGGGCGGCACGGAGCCGGACCAGTTCGAGAGCTCCATCTCGCAGGCGCTGGTGGAGTTGCAGAACAACTCCGACCTGAAGGCGCAGCTGCGTGAGCTGTACATCACGCGCGCCAAGGAGATCGACCTCAACAATAAGAAGGTGAGTAATACGCCGTACGCCACCCCGCAGTAATGCGCCGCCTGTGCCACCCTGTACTAAGAGCTAGCGTACTCTCTTGCAGTCCATCATCATCTACGTGCCGATGCCGAAGCTGAAGGCCTTCCAGAAGGTGCAGATCCGGTTGGTGCGCGAGCTGGAGAAGAAGTTCGGCGGCAAGCACGTGGTATTCGTGGGCGACCGCAAGATCCTCTCCAAGCCGACGAGGAAGTCACGCAACGGATACAAGCAGAAGCGGCCGCACTCGCGCACGCTCACCTCCGTGTATGACAGCATCCTGGAGGACCTGGTGTTCCCCGCCGAGATCGTGGGCAAGCGCGTGCGGATCCGCCTCGACGGATCGCGCTTCATCAAGGTGCATCTGGACAAGAACCAGCAGACCACCATCGAGCACAAGGTGGACACCTTCCAGTCGGTGTACAAGAAACTCACCGGGAGGGAAGTCAACTTCGAGTTCCCCGAGCCCTACTTGTAAAGCAAACTAATTTTATATAAACTGATAAGAAAATAAACAAACAAAAAACCTCACCACACATTTTATTCTCCAGCGCATGAACCTTATCTAGTCTGGCTCCTTCTTGTAGTGTGTAGTGCTCCAGATACAGTCTTTGCAAGTTTAGATATTTTCAATTTTAGATTACATGTGTAGATTTCTTTACAAAAATCCTGCTCCGAATAGTGGCGGGGCATTTGCTTTGAATGTGTGGACGAGGCGGATTTATATGTCGCTTTTATTGACCAGCCCGATTCCTACTTGGCATTGTAATTTAATAAGCTCGAGTCCTTAATACTGGAAGTACCCTTATTCGAAGATACATTAAAAATGGTCAATTAAGGATTTTTAAAAATACAATTTTTATTTAAAATTTCATAGTAAAAGTTCAATGTAAGGCCTACCGCGCACTAGGCAACCTAGCTTCGGCAGCCGGAAATATTCAGTAGTCAGTGAGTCAATCGACGGCCAGTTCATTTCACCGATCGGAAGATCTTATAATTGTTTACATTTGTCTCGTAAGAAACGTAAAGCAAAGAAAAGGCATTGGATTCATCCTGTTTCTCTAGAACGGCACTCAAAAGGCTTATTTTATACCTATTTTAAAGATGTTCGTAAATACCCAGATTGTTTTTTTTAACTATACAAGAATTTCAATTTATTAATGAAAATCCGCTAGAACGACAAAACAGATCCGCATTGGGATAGTACTCTATGCGAATAATACAGTAGCGAGCACAGAAATCTTTTCACACTGAAAATATTGGTTTTTTGTAATTATATAAATTTTTTTGTGATTCCTTGATAGCTTTTCAGTCCAAATTATTAAGCAACACTGTTTAAAGATGATCTGCAAGAAAAGTGCCTTTTTGGGGATCAAAAAATTTTTTTTTCTTAATTTTAGAGTTAATTTGTAGATTTTCGATTTTTTGCCACAAAAATTAAAAATGCTCACATAATTTAAATAAACACATTTATTTCAAATAAAATTACATAGGTATATAACACTAACAATTATCAAAAACCAACAAAATCAGTACTTTGTTGTTCTTCTTTTTTTTTAATAACTGCTTCAATACGTTCAGGCATGGATTTCACCAAATGATGTATGTAATCTTGGGAAAAATTTTCAATCCCACTTTTTCAGTGATGTTTTTAAGGTTTTCCTTTGACGGAGGCTTCAGTTTATTTATTTCAATTGCCATTTTATGCCACAAGTTCTCGATAGGGTTTAGGTCAGGACTATTTCCGGGCCAATCCAGTGTTGGAATCCCATGAATTTTCATATATTCTTTGACCTAAAAATTATTTTAACAGCGTTATTTTTTTTTGTGAACATTATAAATCAGGGTCAGGAAAAAATAATAGTTACAGTTTTTGCTCGGTGGCACAGTGCAGAGTCATCTTGGAAAATGCATTCGGAATTTTCAATATTAAAGTCAATTTTGAATTATGATGAGTCACATTTTTTTTTATTGTAACATACACAACAGCTAGAGAAGTAAGTAGGATTTTTTTGATATATTGATTTTTGGCCGAATGGTGCACTTCCAACATCAAACTTACAAAATTAGCAGAAAAATCCTCAGAAAATTGTTAATAGCGAATGAACTATGCCAAAAAAGAAACTACATACTTATTCATACAATATATTTTTAAAGATCTAGCTAAAATTTGAAGTGAATTGGTTGAAAACTGTTTTGAGTTATCGGTGCGGCCAACTTGATAAATGCAGTTTTGAGATAAACGCATTACAAGTTTTAAGTTATAGAAAGTCATGAGAATGTTTGCAGCATCTTTAATCCGCGATGCCTGCACCATATAATTGGCCTTCTAGATTAGTGTCCTGCTCTTGCATTTCTTTTCTATTGGATTTTAAAGCGATCCTCCACTCTTGTAGCTTCAGACAGTGATTTCTCCGCAAGCTTTATACTTGCTTTGTCAATCCCCAAGTACATCTTGTAGCTGTTCGGGCCGATTTCTAAATCCATCGATTTTATTATGTGCAAAATTGAAGCAAACCCATCATTGTACTCGCAAACTGCAATATCCAACACAGTTTTACTGCAAGAAATGGATTTTGGGACAAATGCCCACACAGTCGAGTTAAAACTTTCTTTAGTTTTGAGTATAACCGCCGATGCATCAAGTAATAAGTCAATTCTTGGTAGACTGGCTTGATAGCTTCATACACTTCAATTGGAAGAGCTGACTTATGTTTGTACTCGGCCAAACTAATTGCAGCCTTTTGCCATGAGCACCATGAATCCTCTCCGATCGGACATTTATTGTGCTGCGGTTTTGCATCGGTAGATAATTTATGATGGAGTGTAGCCCATACATATACTGTTTCTTATGTTTTCAACTGAATCACAGTTTGTACGAATGGCTAATCCATAATAAATAGAGAGTTCGTCTATTAGCTTTCCCCTCAATTTGCCCTTTCCACCGAGACCTTTTTTTATCATTTTTCAAATCACATAGGCGAGTACCCATTCGCTTATGAACGTGATGTATACACTCTTTCTTGAGTACTGTGACATTCTCATTAGAATCACCATGACCAATATAATGGGTGTATTTACCTGGTGCAAAGCTTCGGACCGCTGAAACATCTCAACAACTGCATCGATCTCCACTTTTCCTGCTGATCCATCGTGATTCACATCGCACTTGTCTTTATATTCTTTATTCTTCCAGTACTTCTCCTTCATTCCGGTCATAAGAGGCAGCCTTGTACTATGCTTTGAAAATAAAACAAAAATCTGTCTTGGGTCTGGTGTAGAATTCAACTGACAACAAAATGGCGATAGTTTTGCTTACTATCACATGTCATGAGAATCAATATAATAGCTAAAAAAAAAATTAAATACAGTAATTGGATTCAAATTACTTATTGTATGCAAAAAAAATCATTTTAAAATTCGAAAAAAGATTTTATTAAAAAACAAACATATTTAATACTAGTATATTTCATAAATTACTTCTTATTCTTCTTCTTCAAGTGCCCTGTCAGGTTCCCCCAACATTGGCGATCACCTTGGCAAATCTGTCCCTGTCCTGCGCCGCTCGGAACAGCTCCTCCACACTTCGGATGGCGGTCCAGTCCCTTATGTTTCGCAGCCAGGACATCTGTCTCCTACCGGGCCCTCGGCGTCCCTCAATTTTCCCATTCAATATCAGTCGGAGAAGGTGGTATTTTACCTTACTAACCGTAAAAATAATCTAGCTGGCCTTGTCCCTCAGCCACTTCTCATTTATTATGGGGAGAATATTGGGGAACTGATACGAGACATTGCTCGAGGGAGAGGAGAGGCCAGAGAAGGATAGCAGTCACCGCTGGAGTGAGGCAGGAGCCTGCAGCAGGGGCATGTGCTGCGAGCTCGGGGCCGGGGCCTCCGGGCCTTCTTCCTCCTCCTCCTCTCGGGCGAGGAGTGGGGGCCGCCCGGGCCGCCTGCAATGGCAGAAGCACAATTCATTATCTCTGTGGAAATGAATAACTCTCAAAAAGAATAACTGGTATCAGGGATCGTAAGAGCAACCAATACAAAAACCTCCAGAGAAGTGTATTGGACATACATGGTGGCTTAGTAAAGACTTACAACATAAGTTCCATTTTTTATTTCTCATATTTCCAATTATTTTTCTTCATTTTGTTCCTTTTTTATAAGAGCAAGGTTGAAATTGTGTGCGGATAGAGTGGTGTGACGGGTGAGGAGAGGGGGACTGTACCGTTGTCTGCTGGAGCGAGATAGAGCGCACCGGGGTCTCGGCGTTCATTTACGGCCAGTCTCAGCATTCTCTCTGTACCGAAGGCCATTTTCTTAGCGCACGGTTTTAACATCGCTTCTCTTAGCATTTAGTATGTAAGTTTTTATAATTGTAACTTTTTATGTGTATTTTTTAATGCTCAATAAACGAGGCGGTCGGGAAGGAATGAAGTGCGAACGGTCGAGGAGTGGGGCGGGAAAAGGTGGGCCATAGCGCCGCGGGCAAAACGGTTTAAATAGACAGACGCCGACTCTACCAACTAGAGCATGCTTAGAGCGCGCCAAGAGAGAATGTCCGAAAAAGAGCCTTTATCAAGGCTACAGAGCTATTGCCACACCGCCCCACGCTCCGCATCGTATTTCGCTCCTTCACCGATCGCCGCCAGAAAAAAAACTTGTTTTATTTTCTGGCCTACATCGGTGGTTGCCAGCGAAGTATCACTACGCCGTATTCCCCGTGGACTACATCGGAGACAGGCAGCAGTCAGCGGCCTATTTATCGCCTTATAAGTCTTGAGACATATTCTGAAATTATTTCTTAAAATAATACATGTCAGAATACGACTGAAATGTGAGCCAGATTTGGATGATACTCAGTTTGGGTTCGGGAATGGTTTTGGTACCTGTGAAGCGCCGACAACAATAAACATATTAATACAAAAACGCTATCATTGAATTGGAAAATGGAAATACCTCACCAGGTATCCCAGGGATGTGTTCTCTCACCAACTTTATTGAATCTGTACTGTCAATGGAGGAATCATCAATAATATAATCAATCAATATGCAGATGACACCGTTCTTATTGCGGACAATTTAGAAGAACTGCTTGTTAAAATAGACTGCGCTGGTGAACATTAATGTGAACAAAACTAAAATGATGTTTTTTAGCCGAGAAAGTCATCCAAATGTCCATCTTGCACCAAACGGTGGTTGTATCGAGAGGGCGAAACAGTTCAGATCCTTGGGAAGCATCATTGCTGAGAAATTGGACCCTTACTTTGAGATAAAATGCAGAATAGATGCGGCACAAACAGCTTTTAATGGTCAATCAAATATTACTTATGCCGTGGACTCTTAAAGTTGATCCACCGTAGAATGCTAAGAATATCTTGGAATGATATGATAACAAACCAATACAAATAGAGAAATCTTCACCGCTGTTAAGCTCTTGGCCTTGTAACGAGAGGCAACAGATACGCTGTACTTCAGCTCATCATGAAGGGGAAGGTGGCATGGGCGCGCCACCCTGGACAGGGGAGCTTTCTCCCAAATGGTCATCAACGTCGGTGGGACCCGGCAGGACACGTGAAGAGGAAGAAGTGTCAGTTGTTGGTCAGGTGTTGGTATCATATTTATTGTTTCTTGAACAATGATGTAAAACTCCATAAGTAATTAATACTAATGAACATGTCCATATTCTAAAAGTTTTATTATATTTTATGTGAATGACATGTTTCGCCTTTCTAAAGCATTATTAAACAGACCTTTTCATGCTTATTAATTATTTGATATGGAGTTTTACATCTTGTTCAGGAGACAATAAAACATTCAAATGAAAACGTGTTTTCTAGAAAATTTATTATATTTCATAGGAATGACATATTTCGCCTTGCTAAGGCATTATGAAATGTTAACATTGGTAAAATATCTCATTCCCATTAAATATAATAAAACTTCAAGAAAACATTTTCATTCATACTAAATAATATATTATAAATAGGTGCGCTCTGTGGGCGGGTGGCCACCCAGTGCGGACTTGAGGGGTATATCACGCTTCTATCTACACATTATAACAACTTAACAGGTGCATTCTACGGGCAGGTAGCCCGGTAACCCGGTGTGAACATAGGGCCACGTGGAGAAGGCCTACCTCTTAGTCCTGGTGGCGGGGGCGTGGAGAGGCGCTCTCCTGTAGAGGACCCTCTCCTTGTTGCCTGCAGGTGGAGAACATCTTATATTGGAAGTGTCTTTTAGAAACATTTACAAAACATAACCAAGAACAGTGGAAGACGTTGCGAACCTATTGCGACGGCAGGATGGGATGCGGAGGCGTTGAGGATGGCCAGCGAGGCGGCCAGCCCGGCCGGGGCCTCGGGCCGCAAATAGTCCAACTCCCGGCACGGAGACGTCCCAGATGCTCCTGGAACATTCACCTCACACTTCTAGTAAACTATGTAACTGGCTATATGTAATAACCGTTAGTATGGCGGGCGTACCTGGCAGGCGGCGCTTGGCCTCCTGGTAGACCCCCAGCAGCTCCGCGGCCGCACCCAGCGGGCCCAGGAGACTCTCCTCCATGGAACCCGTAGAGCTCAGCTCCTGCAAGAGGCGCATGTCACGGTGCACCGGCCCTGCAAGGCACTGGTTAGTGATACGCTCTTATAGCCACAAGAATATATAGAACAAGAAGGAGGTACGAAGTAGAGAGTACCTTGCATGTACTTGCGGAAAGACTTCTCGAGGCCGTAGTCGCGCGGGGTGGCCACCAGACGCAGCGTGCCCCGCGTCAGGAGACAGGCCAGGGTGTACAGCGCCTCCAGGGCCCCCGGGCCCCCCGCCCCGCTGGCCAGCCTCCGCCGCAGTTCCACCAGCGAGCGGGCCTGCGAGGGAGGCAGGCGCAAGAGGGGGGCGCGACCGCGGGCGTGCACGGCGCACAGGGCGCGCAGCATGAAAACGCCGCACGCGTCGCCCCCCGCCTCCCGCCCGGGGCCCAGCAGCAGCGCACCCACAGCGCCCATGGCCTCCTCCGTGAACTCCAGGGCCTCCCCGGCCGTCGCGCGCCCGCTGCAAGCAACCCCTCTCGGAATCTTTCTTTTGTGACAAGTTATTTATGAATGGAACCCATAATTTCGATATTGCTCACCTATAAATTAAATTAAAATTCAGGTCATTCCATATTTTCGCAAAGTCGGCAAACTTCTGTTCGGATTTTGAAAACAATATCAAAAATGCTTTATAGTCTTCCAAAAATCCATCGCACACGCTCTTGTGCTCCATGGCCATGGCTCGAGCCTCAAATATAAATCACAAGTTATAAAAACATCTCCACTATTTGCCCGAATTTGCCGGTTAGCGCTAAATGAAACGTCAAAACAAAGTCAATCTTCGCTCGGTACATTGTACGTTATCTCTGGTCTCTGGTCAGGCAGCTGACCAGAGATAATTTAAGATTTTATTCAATATAGGTACAATTTAACGCACCAATACCGGCCGTCTTGAAAATATAGATCTGGCTCCTGTGCCATATTTATAAGTTGCTTTATCGGATATTACTGATCAACTTATAGCTGAACAGGGTGGCTTCAGGCCGAATAACTTATGTGACGAACAGGATCATTATTGCAGAGTATTAATTAATTTATATACGATGATTCGTAAAAACATTAAGATTAAGAGTATCCAAGAATCTTGTGGAGAAATAATACAACATAACCGACGACTACGGCTTTAAATAGTCCTAAGATGAATTCTGCACAACAATATACTATATATATATATTGCAATATACTAAAATTGTACCAAATAATACGTTTTTCTCTTTGGACGCTATTACAGTTGTAAGTTAAGTTTTATATAACTGACAAAACTGGTAGGTTCTGCAAGCTGGCAACTCCGAAGGCGCCAGTGCGTTGTTTTCGAAGCAAAAGCGCTCCCTTGAGTTCCGATCCTCGCACTAAGGGGTATTTCTTGTAATTAGCCGGCCATAAATCGAATTCGTAGAATTTATCCCCGATAATAAAAAATATATTTGGAAGAGTTAATAGACACCAAACAACTAGCAAACCTTTCCGTCATCCAATGAAAAGCTTGGGCTGGAGTGTGTCTGTTTGAATTAGATTGTCGTTCTAAGTATTCGTATCTCTTTAAGGAATTCTTGAAAATCAGTGATTTCAAAAGTAAATATTTTTATTTTGGAGTTCGCTTGGAAAAATTTTGTGATGCATTCGGTTATTACAGGTAAGCGTTCAAATTTTCTGATAGGTTTCATTTAAATATATTGATAATTAAATATATTTTAGTAGGAAAGAGAATGCGAGGCAGACCTAGAGCCACCTGAAGAAGAACCCTGCAGGACAAGGATAAGGCAGCAGGCCTCACTTGGGATGATGTTACGCATCAGGCATGCGATAGAGTCGGTGGAGAAGGTTTATTGAGGCCCTATGCACCACGGAGGTGACAGGACAAAAAGAAGAAGAAGAAGAGGTTGAAAGTCATGTTCATTATTTTTGTAAATAATTTTTTGTTTTTTGTATCCAAAATGTTTTTTGTTGTACTTCCGGGTATGTAAAATCAATGTTTTTATTGTCAATGAATCATACTATTGCAAAACCACCTTATTTTCGAGTTGAGTTTTTAGAGTTATCTAGGGAGGAGTTTGGTCATCAAACAACTGAATGGAACTCTGGTGAAGAAGGATGGGAATCTTCATCGTAATGAGTTCACTGATTTTTTATATTTTCAAAATGTATTAGGTATGTTCTCACAATAAATTACTTACTCTTATGTCATATTATACTTTTTTTATAAAATATGTTCACAAAATGTTAAATATACCGTCAAATTTAAAATATAAATGATTTCAAATAAAAATACAAAGAATATAATTTTGGCCGCCTAATAAGCAGAAATACCCCTATGTGCGTCAGAGCGGGCGAACGTGTCTTCGACTCCGACCGCGGAGGAGGCAGTATCTTCCCCCGGCTTGGCGAGCTGATCGCCGGGGGGAGGGAATCAAGAAGAAACTCGCGCATCGCACAGTGGCCACTTGAGGCCACGCTCGGCCTTGCGAATGGCCTCGATCACGGCAGCTGAGCGCCAGGGAATTCGAAGATGTCATTCCCTGTCCCAAGAGCCATCATCAGCCGTCCACCACCCCCTGCAGCCCGCCCCCGACGTCCTCGCGGCCCCGCCATCAGCCCGTGGTAGCCGAGCTGGACCTCTTCCACGCGACGCCGTTGCATCCCCCCCCCCCCCGCTCTAGCTTATAATTAGATGCAAGCCGTTAGCAAGTACCATACCTATGTTCATTTAATTTTATTGTTGTTTGTTACGAATCGAGGTAAAATGTAGCCGCGCGAGCTATGATGGTAGTTTTAATTGATTGACGGAGAACGAAATGGCCATCCTTCTTTCCAGAACACTCCTGCCTCTGTAACGTGGACGAGTATCTCGTCTCGAGGGGATTCGATACCACCGAAGCAACGAGTTGTGCAGTAGGTATTGTCCCAATATCTTCAATGCAACTCCACATATTCCCTCGATGCGAGCGGTAAGTCAGCCTACTCTCACAATAATTTAAGATCATCTGCAAACAAAAGAAATAGGGAAAATTTTATCCTTCGGAATATCATTAATGAAGATGGTGATGAGGAGTGGCCAAAATTGACGGAAGAGGTGTTATCAAATGTTAACATGTAATTGACGAAACGACGAAACATGTAATTGACATAAAATATTATAAAACTTGTATAAAGCAGACGTTTTCATTCGTATTAATTATTTAATATGGAGTTTTACATCATTGTTCAAGAAACAACAAATATCGACGTTGCTATACAGATTGGAAGTGCTTAGTAATTACATACTCTATATCGGCAATTCATATCTCCCTTCCACGTGCATCATACCACCATCCATCGATCGGACCAAATTGTTCATACTCACCACGAGAGTACGAGAGCCACCAGCTTTTCACTTCCTCTGATGATCATGTTTTATCTTAATATTCAGAGTATCCTCCATCCACCGTTGCTGGTGTGTTCCTCGGGGAAGTATCAGTATTTACTTGTCTCGTTGACCTCAGCTAGTATGCTGCCATTTGTCCTCCACACCACGTTTCTAATCGGCGATGGTAACGGTCCAGAACTTCGAACATGCTTCCGTATGGGGTCCACGTTTCTGAGGCGTACCTACACGAGTTAAAACGAAATTTTGTCATTCTACCCGAGGTCGTGGTTATCAAAGACAGTTTTTCCTCATACGCCCAAAGGCGACGCTGGCCGGCTTTACGCGGTGATGGATCTCTTCGTCAGTGTTTTTTGTAGAGATACATTATAGATGCCCGGATGGGACAGCCTTAAGTGAGCCGTCTTCTATTTGGTAAGGTTTCCAAAGTAAAATAGACCTTCCTCGATGGGCATGAAAAGTGAACACCGCGTGGAAATACAATGATAACGATGTCGATGGATCCATCTCGCGTCGTGAAGAAGCGAAATATAATCTTAACGAACTTCGAACGTCTGTAATGTCCTTTGAGAAAAGAGACTGATTTTATTTACTTATAACCTCTCTTCCTAACTATGACGAAGTCAACGAGAGGTTACATGATTCAAACACTCTAGAGCGAATGTTAGAATCGTGGGTGTTGCCATATCTTTCGCTATTTTTTTTTTGTCGGAAGACCGTATTTGTAAACGCAATATTGTGCAACAACCCTTCTTTTCGTCTTCTCGACCCCCAGATAATTGTCCCTTTCCAGAGATCTGTTTTTGTCCCCACACTTGCGTGAAAATCTCCCGAGGGGGAGATTTTGCTAAATATGGCTCACAATATAATGTGTAGTGAGCGCCATCTCTCGTAGCCCTAACTGTAGTGAGTGCCCTCTCTCGTACCCCAAACTGTAGTGAGCTCCCTCCTTAGTACCTGTAACTATAGTGATCACCCTCGCATATCCCTAATTGTAGTGAGCACTCTCTCTCGTACCCCTAACTGCTATGAGCATCCTCTCTCATACCAGTTACTGTAGTGAGCGCCCTCTCTCGTACCCGGTATTGTAGTGAACGCCCCTTCTCGTACCTCTAACTGTAATGAGCATCCTCCCTCGTACCCGTTACTGTAGTGAGCGCCCTATTTAGTACCCGGTATTGTAGTGAGCGCCCCTTCTCGTACCCCTAACTGTAAGGAGCATCCTGCCTCGTACCCGTTACTGTAGTAAACGCCCTCGCTCGCATGCCTAAATTGCACCGGACGCACATTCAATAAATATACGATTTTCCTACCATTAAGGTGTCTTTTATTGGTTCTTACAGGAGCCTCACACATACCTGACCAAGCAATCTATAAATGTTTTCATAATATCATCGGCATCAAGCAGCAATGGTGTGATCCGCCAGGCTCATGCAGAGGATCACCAGCATAGTTAGCCGATTGACTAATTGGTTTTTTAATAGCACTGAGGGACCTTCGACCTTGAGTCGAGTTTCAAAACTGTCCATATCCAAGTGTCGGAGAAGCATCTCGTTTTAGAACAATACTAGGAGCACCCAGATATCACACTCCTGTTCCCGTTTCCATATTCTGAATGCCGAAACGATTCTTTCTGGTGTGTGATATACGAGTATCTCATGAAAGACGCCCGTGGGCGGGTTTGTTAAACGTGGAAAAATTGCTCCACACCAACTTCCCTAGTCTGTGGTAGGGCTAAACATTGGTCCATGGCGAGGTGGCTTAAATGATTGGACGATTCAGCAGTTGGATCCTGTTGCAGAACTCATTTGCCGGAATCAACCATTGAGAGTAGAGTTCCCTTCTCCAAACCAGTTATGATGATATACTTATAGGACTGCTCTACACAGATCCAGGGACAACTTGGCAAGATGGGGGGCATATAACGTTCTCATCGTTGCAGGTGACTGCCCAGTCACCTGCAACGATGAGAACCTGGCCCAAGCTCAGTCCAGCTAGCAGACTTCTAGACCGACCGCAAACGAGACTAGCTTGCCAATGAAGTAAGACTTTGGATTCTATTTCATCTACATTTCTATATCCGCGATCTAGCAGCCTCCCTTTCGCCTGTATATGGAATGATAATTTTTTATCTAACCATATCAAATAAGGCGACCCTCTCTCCAGCTAGGCCCGACTGGTTAGTTCCTTCTGGGAACTGGCTGAACCGCTACTCCGGATACTCCATGTGTCGGTGCTGCTCGTACTCACCCATTCCATCAAGTCCACTCCGCCGGGCCCTGCGCTAATTTGAGAACTCGTCTTAAGTACATCCTATCGTTAAGTACAAATACTTTTCCTGATATCTGGAAAGTTTCCAGGATCAGTCCTATTTTCAAGAGCGGCGCAAAAGAGTCAGTCGTCAGACCTGTAGCGGTACTGTCGGCTCCAGCCAAGCTATTTGAATCTATTTTGCACAAGTTGATATTTCCCAAAGTCGACCCCTATATACATACCCTATAAACAACAAGGGTTCAGGAAGGGGCGCTCGACTGAAACATCTCATGGTATGCACAGATTACATTGCAAGGGCCTTGGATGAAGGTCACCAAGTTGACTTCATATAATGATTTCTCAAAGGTCTTTGGTACTGTGAACCACGACATTCTGATAGCAAAGCTATCTCAAATTGGATTCTCTTCTCAGTTGGTTATGTTTTTCATTAGTTACCTCGAGGGGAGAAAACAATTCGTCTCATATGGAATTTTTCAATCGGAACCTTTCTTGTACATTCAGGGGTGCCACAAGATTCAAACCTAGACCCACTCCTCTTCACCATCTTCATAAATGATATTGCGAAGGTGATAAACATCTCGCTATTTCTTTTATTTGCCGATAATCTGAAATTATTCCTAGAAATTAACAATCTTGACATTAATAATATTGTTAACTGGTGTCACGTAATCAAATGTAATTCAATGTTTCTAAGTGTGTTATGCTATCTTTTACTATATTGAAAACTGTGTACTATAGATACACAATGAACAACCAGCAACTAGCACATGTATCTACGATGAGAGATCTCGGGATCATCTATGAGAGTAGGCTGACTTTTCGTACACATATTGAGAGGATTTGTGGCACTGCGCTGAGGATGTTGGGCTTCATCGTCCGGACCAGCAGAGTTTTCAGGTATCCTCATGTGCTCAGAGTCCTATACAACACATAGGTTCGGAGCAGACTCAGAAGTGGTTCTGCTGAACGCGGTCTCCTCGGAGATCGACGTCTTTCATATTAGTGAAAGTACGTTCAGAAGGCAAATACTCTTTTCTGGAGAGTATCCTGCCTTCCTAATGTTAAACCATCTCTCATGCGTTCCTGGTAGTATACTATACACAATATATTATTTTACCTGTTCTCAATAGATGCCTTAAAAATTAATTTAGTAATGTCTGTTGATGAAATAAACTGATTTGATTTGATTTAAACAGAACTGAGATGAGTTCTATTTGTCTAAGCTTAACATATTATACTTTTAAAATTTCAAAGTTGGAAGAATCCACAAGCGTGTATGTTATGATGTATGCATATAGAGGAAGCTCCAGAGGAAGATAGAGCAGTGTGGGGTCCATCCTCCCTGCCTACCCCTCGTCCTCCAGTGATGGACATAGATATATGTATTGGTGTAAACAAAACTCATTTGATAATGCCTTAGAAGGGCGAAACATGTCATTCCCATAAAATATAATAAAACTTCTAGAAAACTGACGTTTTCAATCGTATTAATTATTTAATATGGAGTTTTGCATCATTGTTCAAGAAACAATATATAATATCAATTTTTATCTTTAAAAATATTCTTCTTCGTCTTCTTTTTGTCCTGTCACCTCCGTGGTGCATAGGGCCACAAGGAACCTTCTCCACCCGACTCCATCGCATGCCTGATGCCTAACAACATCCCAAGTGAGGCCTGCTGCTTTAAGATCTTATTTAGATCTGCTGGGGGACTAGTCTAGTGCGCCCTGAGCGATGCAGGCTGGGTTCCGTCTCAGAGTGTGACCGATCCACTGCCATTTGCGTTTAGGGACTTGTTCTCTAATTGGCTTTTCGCCTGCCATGGTCCAGAGAATGGCATTTGACACTGTTTGGGGCCAATAGATATTGAATATTGAGTTTAAAAATATTAGTTTGTATATATTATATGTAAAATTGTCCAAGAATAAAAAAATCTGCCTTTCACTGTTAGACATCAGTTTCTATACAACTTTTGAATGGAGTAAAAGTTGTACTTGGTTGGTAAGCCTAAAAATATATGCTGCATTCAATTTTCAATAAAACATAAGTTTTCTACTCACTTCACATTAGCCATCCAATGTTAGACATGGGCCTCCTTCTCCACTTCCACAAGTCTACGGATACAATCCGAGGGAATGCAGTGCGGTGCGGGGGAGAGAGAAGAGAGGTGTGGGAATGAATGAAAGAGCCGAGGTAACACAATAGTAAGGTATCATCTATTCAACAATATAGATCTTATAGTTTAGTTAGCTAGAGTAGTCAACCTGTCCACTATATATACGGCATCATCTGTCATCTATAGTACACTCGTGCGTGGTCTGTTAGGGTCTGTCTAAAGCTTCCTCTTTATATCCTCTCTTAGGTCTAGTATATGCACTTACTTACGTCCTACCTACTCTAATGTTGGGGACAGGGGCGCCGTGAGTGAAGGCAAAGTGGCGAGATGAACACCGTCACGTCACATGGGGACTGTCCTACCAACTACTAAGGCATCCTCCCTGGCGCCGCATTCGCTACTTACAACTACCCGCCTCGCCTCGCCTCGCCACGCGGCCACCGTGCATCCATTACAAAAATAAAAACAAAACAGAGCCCGCCTCTTTACAACACATTTACAATGTCCTCTTTAAAAATAAACTCGGCGTACAAAATATATATCTATATATGTAGGGATATATATATGATGGCTATATATACACACATATATACAAACACACACACACAAGGTCCTCTCCTCTATCTAGTTCAATGTACAACGTACAGTGTACAACGCGGGCTGCTAGTCCAGGGTGAGGATGAGGCGCAGGGCGGAGGGCGCCGCGGGGGCGCGCCGTCACTTGCCCGCGGCAACGCCGCTCCCGGGCCCCCGCGCGCCGCCCGCCCGGCACTCACTGCCGGCCCGCCCGCCACGGGCTCCGCCACTGCAAGCAAGACACCCGCCGTTAGACACAGTCATCATACACAGCTCGCACACACAGGCCGAGGGAGAATAAAGCAAATCAATCTTCACCTGCGCTGCGGGTCTTCCTCCTGGCGGCCTCGTCGGCGCCCTCCGGCCCGCGCCGCCCGACTGGCCGCGGGCGCGTGCCCCGGCGGCTGCCCGCCCGAGGGAGGCCGCTGCCGGCGATGCTGGGCGGCCGGGCGGGCGCCGGCAGGGCCCGCGGACTCGGCTCCCTGGCCCCTTTGCTCTTCACCTTCCCCGCCACGGCGATGAGAGGCTCGTCACTGTCGCTGTCCGACTCCAGCTGCTCGCCGCTGCCCTTGCCCGCCGGGGCCTTGCTCTTGTCCACCATGGTCTTCCCTTCCGACACGAGCGCCTTCTTCTCTTCGGCCTTCTCTGTGGGTTTGGTTTCGGTTGTGTCGACCGCGTCAATAGTTTTCCTTAATTTAGGCTTGGCCTGCACGCCGGGCGACAATCCATCCTCGCAGCTGAGGCTGGACTGAGTTGAACTCTCCGACTCTTGGCGTTTACGCTTGCTCGACTTGGTGCCCGGAACCTTGGGACTGAGCTTGTCTACGGAGCCGCTGCGCAAGTTGCTGCGGAAGTTGGCGGGGCTGTTGGCGCGGGAGTCGGGCTTGAGCAGGCCGGGACTGTGCTTGGGGGTGCGCAGCTTGTCCGCCGGGCTGCTCAGCTTGCTGCTGGAGCGCGTGCGCACTGTGCTCTTCACACTCTTCTCCTCCACAGAGGGCGAGGGGGAACCCCGCCCCTCGGAGCCAGGAATCTCAATGAGTAACTGCTCCAGGTAGTGCTTGTCGGGAAAGGTGCACTTATCGAGGCGAGGGCTAGTGGGAGGAGGCTCGGCCTCGCGCACCTTGTCGGGGTTGGAGTAGGTGTAGAGCGCGGGGGTCACGCGCAGCGGCAGCGGCTCGCCCTCCTCCTTGGCCAGCTCGCCGTTGTGCTCCTCCGCCTCCTCCTTCTTGATAACGCTCTTGTTCTCATTCACGTCCTTGCTGAGGATGAGGTGTTTCTCATTGCCCACCAGGATGCGCTCCAGACTCTGCTCGGCCTTGATATCGCTGAGGTAGTCCTCGTAGTAGCGGTCCTGCAGCAGCCCGTCCCCGTTGATCTGATCGCAGCGCAGGCCTTCCATCTTGGCCAGCTCCGCCTCGATGTCCCCCATGTGCTGGCCCAGGCTGGCGTAGGTGTCCTGCAGGGGCGCGGGGGCGGGCGCGGGCCGCGCGCGCTCCGCCGGGGACTGCCCCGCCTGGTTGGGGGACTTCTCCGAGAGGGCGTCCATGGACTCTATGCCGGAATCTTCGCCCTGCGCTTGCGCCCCGCGGGACTCCTGGCTGGGGCTGCGCGAGGCCGGCTCTCCTTCCTCCGTCAACCGCTCCTTCATGGCCCCGCTGAGTTTGAAGCTCTCGGCCTCCTCTCTCTTGAGCCCCCGGCCCTCGTCCTTGTGCGAGCCCAGGCTGGCTTCTTCCAGCAGCTTCTGCTTGAACTTGGCCTCCAGCACCTCCAGGTTCACTTGCGGCAGCACGGTCCGAGGCCGCGCCTCGCCTCCCTGCGACAGCTTCTCCCGCTCCGCCACCATCTTGGAGTAGGACTTGTTGCGATCCTTCTTGGGCTTCGGGCTGGAAGGGGGAGGACTGGCAGGCGGGGGCTCGGGGACCGGCGCAGGGGGGGCCCCCACGGTGCTGCCGGCCCCCGCCTGCAGCAGAGTGCCCTTGTTGGTGGAGCCGATGGAAGATGCGGGTGGCGCCGAGCGTGACACGGGCGGGGGGGACACGCTCCCGGCCTCGCCTGAAACAGTTCAATAGTCCCGCATTAGTTTTGCTGAATGGATACCGTAATGTACACCGTGCCTTCGTTTGGCCTCCCAGACCGAATACTTCAATCAATAGTATTAGAATTATTATATCATTAATATATTATGAAGAAGGAATCAGGTCCCCTAGATCAGGAGCCAAGAGTTCTATCATGTTTCACCTTTCTAAGGCATTAACAAATGTTAATGATAGTGCCTGTATCATTCCCATGAACTATACATCATTGTTCAAGAAACAATACATAAGTATCTCATAAAGCTTTTTACTTACTACTAAATTGTAACTAACTCACCAACTAACCATCACGCCGTCTCCCCAAGGGGTAGGCAGAAAGAATGGACACTTTTCTTTCCTGACATATTTCTGTTGCTTCCTCAACATTCATACATCGTGTCATGCACGCGCGTCAATTTCTCTGACTCCTCACATGGCCGACATTCAATATTTGATTTATTTGATCGTGCCAAGTTTTCCTTGGTCTTCCTCTATTTATGGTTCCATTTACATCGTTAACATATAATTTTTTTACCATTCTTTCTTCATTCATTCTTTCCATATGTCCAAAGCATCTTAATGATCCTTTCATTATTTTGTTCATAACACCATCACTCGCACCGCATTCACTTCTTATATTCTCATTCGACACTATCACACACAGAGTATCTACACATTCATCTAAGAGATCTCATTTCTACCGCATTTATTCTACTTTCATCCTTCTTTTGCCAGTTCCATGCTTCGCTTCCATACATAAGGGTCGGTAGAAGAACACCATTGTGCACTTCCACTCTAGCTTTTTTAGATAGGTTTTTGTTTGCGATGACAACTTTAAGTGCACCATTCACTTTGTTGCCTGCCCCAATCCTCTTTTCAATATACCTCTCCATCTCTTGTAAACATACTACATAAATACACTAACTCATCTACTTGCTCCAAATTTTCACTATTCACGCTAATGTTGCAGACTGTCACCATTTCTTCCTTTTCAAAAATCATTACCTTGGACTTATTAATATTCATCATCAGATCATTTCGCATGCATCCTCATACTATTCACCAGGACTTGTAGTTCATGCTCGTTGTCTGCAAGTAGGACAGCGTCATCCGCATACAAGAGACAGCTTACTGACACTCCGCTCATTTTGGCACCTACATTGTATGTATAGTGATATTATGATGAACCGGGACTATCTGTCTCTACGCCTACTCACACTTTAGATGCGAGATGTAGAGTGAAGAATATTGTTATTTTCACTGTAAATATAGCCAGTCGCACAACGGGTGAAAGGAATAAATGCTGGTGCCAAGATGAGTGGGATATCCTGCTTTATGAAGATGGTGCTGTCAGAGTTATTGCTGACAGAGTATAGGAATTACAAGTCTCCGTAGTAATCCATGAAGAGGAATGTCAAAAGTGAAGACGACACAAGTGGATGGACGAATAGACAGTGACTTGGTCTGTGCGAGCAATAGACCAATAGAGGGCGAGAGAGGAGTAGAGCCTAGAGACCAGGATGGCTAGTTGCAGAGCAGCAGTATTAGTGAAGTATTGCGAGACTCACCTAGGGCGGGTGCGGGCAGGGCGAGCTTTCGTTTCTTCTCCCCGGACACCAGGCCATTGGGCCCCGCGTCTCCCGGGCCCCGGCTACGCTTCACTCCGCCACTGCTGAGGAGGGAGGGGGGCTCTCGGTATCCCTCCAGCTGCGAGTGCTTGCTCTTAGTAACTATGTGCGCATTCTTGTAGAGGGACTTGAGGCGGTAGTTGGGCGGCGCCCCCGCCTCCTTGGCCTCCTCCGCCTTCTTCTTCTTTCTTCGACTAATGACGGCAGAGTTGCGGCCGCGGAGGCTGATGTGCAGCGGCGGCACGCGCGGCTCCTCCGCCGCCTGCAGGAAGCTCACGTCCGCCTTGTACACGGGCGCCACGGGCTCACTCTTCTCCAGCTTCAGGCGCAGCTTGATCTTCTCCTCGGGCGGCGGCGGGCCCTTGTCTTTGTCCTTGCCCTTCTTGGCGGTCTTGGGCCGGGCCGCCGCCCGCGCGGGCTCCGCCTCCGGCTCGCTGGCCTCCTCCTCCGCCTTGCGCCCGAAGTCCGCCGACCCCGAGGTCTCCTCGTCTGAGAAGAAAGGGTCGGGTTTCTCCAGGTGCGGAGCATCAAAGTAGGGATCTTGCGGGCGCTCCTCCTCCGCCTCGCTCGAGGAGGAATCAGTGGGCAGCGGCTCCAACTCGCCGGAGAGGGCGCTCACCAGATACTGGCGGGGCGCGCCCCTCGAGGTGAGTGCCGGCGAGGGCACGTCCAGCCCCAGCGCCAGGCCCAGGTCCGCCGCGCTGAGCGAGGGCAGCAGCTGGTCCAGGTCGCAGGCCTCGGGGCTGGCAGGCAGGGAGGAGCTGGCGGCCGCCTGCGCCGCTCGCTGCCGCGCGTTGTACTGCAGCTGGTAGCGCTGGAACTCCTGAAAACTCGACTGCGTCTCTCGGTCCATACTGCTGGCCGTCGGAAGCAAGGCGCGAAGCTGCTCGGGGATGGGCTCCGTCTGCAGCAGATTGACCAGCAGGGGGCTAGAGGCAGATGCGGAGGCGGGCATGCGTTTGGGATAGGGTGGAGGCGGTGCCACGAAGCCGCTGGGACCCGCCTGCCCCCCCGGGGGTTGCGGGGCCGCCTGGGCTGCGGCCTGCACAGCCTGGGCCGCGGCCTGCACTGCCTGGCCCAGGCCCAGGGTGTTCTCTTTGCGGTGGATGACGCGGGCCTGCGTCATGCTGCCGAAGGGAAACTCGCGACGGTCAGGAGTGGCGGCGGGTACAGGAACCAGCGGCAGCTTGCCATCCATGGGACAGACGGTGTTGGGGGCCGGCGAGACCGGAACGGCGGGCAGCGCGCTCTCCGCCGCCGCCTCCGCCACGCCGCTACCCGAAGGCCCTGCCCCGGCATCTGGAAGGAGCACGGCTGTTACAAGTGGTACACTCGGGAGGGGAGATAGCTCGGTGCAAGGTTTGCCCGCGCGTGTTTACCTGCGATATCGGCGGGCTGCACGCGGAGAGAAAGGGCGGGGCCCCCGTCCAGCTGCACGGAGAGGACGCCCAGAGCGCGCAGCTGGGGAGCCCCGGCCGCGGCCAGAGCGCGCAGGCGCAGCGCCGCCTCCAGTGGCACGGACAGCGTCACCCGCACCGAGTTCCACGGCTCCACCTTGTCCAGCTTGAGCGGGGCGGCGGCGAGGCGGCCCAGGCGGCGCAGCAGCAGGCGCAGGCGCGCGGGGAAGCCGGCGGCGCGCAGGTCGCCCTCGCACGTCACCACCACGCCGCACGCGCCGCGCCCCTCCGGCCCGGGCATCTCCTGCCGCAACGGACACATTAGTACCACTCCACTACCACAGGCAAGGCTAGGCAAGCAAGACTCTCATTTATTTATCATATCAAGGAATGGGACAAAACATTCTACTCCGTTTACCATTGCATAGTGTCCGCGCGCGCGGAGAGGGCCACATAACCTCCGCTCCACTCCACTCCACTCGTACACCCTTTCACCCTTCTCGCGTGTGTTCGAACGCGAATTAGCTAGTGCCCGCGCGATCTATCAGGGCAGGCGGGCGCTAGCCGAGGGGCCCCCAGGTCTCGGCGACGTCGCCGTCGTGAACCAAGCGTCAATATTTGGAAAGTGGACCGTCGCTGGGGAGAGCGTTTGACGCTGCGAAACTGCGAGACTGCCGCACTTTCGTGAATCCACATCGACACTGTTTTTTATACGAGTTTAGATTCCAAAAAGTACAATTGACATCTCTTTTAGAACCGCGTACGGTAATACTAGGTCGGGTCGGATTTTATACCCCGAACAAAACACGACACTCAGCTCTGAAGGACGTTTGGAAGGATAACCCGCCGCAAAATAGGACTTCGGTTCATTTGCAAAGGGAAAAGTGCGGGGACTTTGAGAGAATTATAGTTCAGCCTTCGAAAAAATATAATTTACATTTTAGTGACGCAAAGCTCAAATCGAGAGAACAGCAGCCATTTTGAAATGGACGGGGGAGTGTAGGCACGGCATGCGACATTTGACAATTACGGCGCACTCAAACTTAACTTGGCCAGCAGAAACGCACTTCTCTCACGAGACACGAACTTTTTAAATGCGAATTAATCGCTACCGTCATTTTGCGAAGACAAAATGTGCATTCGAATGTACCAAAACAACATAAGCGACATCCGACAAATTCTGCTTACCCCATTTGCATGACACACTTTTATCACTAAAATTACACTTCACACACTCAAAAACGAACGTCTGTTATTTTAAAAGGTATTTTGAGTGTCTCCACTATCATATTATGCAGATTTTATAGAGAAATACTCGACGAGCGGTACCGCATATAATTTACAAATAGTCGATTCGGTACGAACAATAACAACGGGCGCCATTTGCAATTTCTGAATTGACATGCGCAGTCGCGTGTTGGATTGGAGATAAATAACAATGTCTCCAACTTTGTACGTCGTCATCGTAACTATTTTATTTGTAGGAACCTATTTTATTTATAATGTATTCTCTAAATTCTTTAGCGATGTAAATAATTTCTAAAATTGTATAACTTTCGATTACTAATCGGATTTTTTTCATTTATAATCATTAATCAAAGTATT
Source organism: Lepidostoma basale (assembly GCA_022606425.2). NCBI lineage: Eukaryota > Metazoa > Arthropoda > Insecta > Trichoptera > Lepidostomatidae > Lepidostoma > Lepidostoma basale. The sequence goes on along the minus strand of JAHDVF020000447.1, from coordinate 316,662 downwards.
CTGACATATGAACGCAGGTCAATGTTGGCTCGATAAAAATTGTTACGTTTCATATGCCAAGTGTTTGATTGGCCAAAATATAATTCTGCATGCTCCGATCATAGAGAATCTTTTCTGATTGGTTAATAGAGGCGCCTAATCACTTCCTGTTCAAATTATTTCATATACCGCCAAAAAGTTTTCCTATCATTCAATATTTTCTCTTTTCTTCTTGCTTGTAACATTTAATCTTTATTTGCCTACAAACTAAAGTTTGTTTTTTGTATATGCTATCGGGTGGACACAAGACATCTGATTTCTCTTGAAATATTTAATAAAATACATTACGTGACGAAGAAGTATAATTTTATACATGTACCACCAGTTTCAGTAAGAAAGTATACTGTTGAAAATGAATAAGATACTTTCCGGGACCTTGAGTGTGTCCGAGCCTTGCTAGTGTTTTCTCAACTAATTCTTATTGTGAATTTGTGTATTTAGGTAGCATGTTCACAGCGGATGGCCAAACGGATAGTGACATCGAAAGAAGGGTTGGTGCGGGTAACAAAGAGAATGGAGCTTTAAAAATAGTAATTAGAAACAAGAATTTATCAATGAAAGCGAAAACGGCCGTTCACAATGGAGTTCTGGTCTTTATGTAGAGAAGCGAAGTATAGAACTGGCAGAAGAATGATGAGAACAGAATAAATGTGTGGTAGAACGATGTACGACAGTCTCAAATGTTGATATAAGAAAGGAATGTAGAGTGGAAGAAGGTATTATGAAAAAAAAATATGAAAGGATCACTGCGCTGGATCGGACATATGGAGCGCATGGATGGAGAAAGAATGGTTAAGAAAGTATACATTAACGATATACATGGAGTACGGAGTCCAGGTAGACCGAGGAAAACATGGCACGACCAAATTAATCAAATTTTAAAGGGTGGTCATGTTAGAAGTCGGAAAATTCGACATGCGTGTATGACTCGTTGTATGAATGTGGAGGAAGCTAGAGAGGTGTGTTAGGATAGAACAGTGTGGCGATCCATTATTTGCCTACCCCTGCGGCGAAACGGCGTGGTGGTTTGTTTGTTTGTCTTATTGTGTATTCATAAGAACTTAAAAAATTGACGTTGAGTAAAGTAAGGTAATACAAAAAAAACATACCGATAAACCATCAGTAATTATTATATATATATTAAATTATCGGCCGAAGTCTGATGCTGCGCCGAGTAGTCGCTGCCTCATCGCGAAGAATGAATGATAATCCATTGCCGCACGCTGCATGCAATTTTCGCGCACACAATATTGTAAATAGTAATGAAATAAATCGGTTTATTTTTAACTATTTCCACATCTGTCTTCATTTCGACAGCGAACGGTTTCGCCAGGCTTGTTAAAAACAAAATTGGAAGTAGTAAAACAAACGTAATTTTACTGAATTATTATTTAAAATGAACTTCCATCAAGAGATTTCGCTAAAATCATTCGAATGTTTTAAAATAAATATGTGATAATTTATAAAGTTTCTTTCATTATATGTTTGTTTGTAATAAATGTTATTTTTCATTAAATTGATTTGCCAATTCTCATACTTCCAAACCCCGGACGAATCACCATATAATTTCAATTCAAAACATTGATGGAGGATATTGGAAAACGTAAATAACAAAGTGTATCTATGTTAATTCTTCTCTGTGTGTGGATTCCCGTGGAATCGAGTGAAACCATACCTTGTGAAGATAAGCTTTCTTATTCCACCTAATTTCTGGAATATTCATATTATTTAAAAAAAAATCCTATTCGTCTATCTTCCTCTTCACTTTTAATTTGTGCAATCGCAAGCATGTAGGTACTTATAGCATGCAACGTTCTTAAATTCAGATTGCTGGCAACAATGTAGTGTCACTTTTTCCTCTATGGCTAGAAATATATACGGTAAATACTTGTTATTTGAAAATGTACCTTAGTGTAATGTATCATAAGCCAGTTTTTAGTAAGATGAATGTATGCCTTATAATATATTTTTTAAAAATAGGACTTTGATCCGAATCCCACCCACTTTTTACTGGCGCCCAATATTAAGATGGTTTTGTAAAAAACAGCATAATGGAGTGCTGCTCCATCATTTGGGACCCCAGAGAAAAAAATCATCTTGGAACTAGAATGAATCCAGAAACGATTTTTGAGATATTTGTACCTCGGGGAGTATAACTATTATCTTTTTGGTACCCCTCTCTCTTTAAACACGTCGAATGATCTTTCCAAGTAAGCCTCTTCTTCTTCTTCCTGGCGCTATCCCAACTCATTGTCTGTGTTGACTGTTGGGGTCGGCTCTTCTCCATCTCAGGCTGTACTTCTTACGGTTCTGAGTACCACCTTCACTCGAGCCTTTTCTCGGCAAGCAGAGGCGGATTTGCCCCAAGGCCCAGGCCTAGAGCGGCCAAATGTGGCAAAAAAATATATATAATAAGAAAATACGGGCGTGCGCGGGGAAGGCGTCGCGCGACCGAAAAAATTAATATGCAAATTATAATATTAATAAACTTAATTTTTATAATTATTACAATTAAGCCGATAGCATTTTTGTTAATAAAAAAATAATGTTTATTTATTTCAATGTTTGAATATACGATTGAAAATTTTTTTTGGTTTTCCAATCATAAAAAAATTAAAAGAGCGTCTAGATTTTTTGTAAACGCATTGTCATTCATACTATTGCAAACGATCTCCCTGTCGTGAACGGACTCTACTACACGGCCTAAGGCAGCCAAGACTGCAAGACGCTATTGAATCATCCACGTGTTTCTGGGTCTTCCTCTGGATGGTTGACGAGGAAGATTCACAGACAAAGCTCTATTTAGTGTGTGGTCTGGTCATCTCATCTGCCTACATCTATTTGGCTCATGCTGTAATAATGTAAAGAGCTAAAGATGCAGGTTGCCTCGAAGCGGGTGGTAATGTTTATTGCACAAATACAGATATTTCCTGAAATTGAGAGGGAATAAATGAAACGCGCACCAACAGTAAATTATAATAATGTTTAATTGTATTAAAGGTGCCGGGGAGAGCGGTGCCCGCCCGGGCGGTGCATGCCCCGAGGGGCCTACTGCGATGCTAAACATAAAGGAAAGTAGTTTAATCGGCAGGACACGACTGGAATAGCCCCTTCTTTCTCATGGTCTCAAAGGACTTCTCTGCGTCGTATGTCCTGAAAAAAAAAAGCATTGAAGTAAATCACAACAAAAATAGCATTGATTAAATTAATATTTTCTCCATTCATTCCATATGTCCAAACCATCTCAGGGACCCTGTTTTAATTTTACTTATCTGCCTTACATTCTTCCTTATTTCATCAAATGACAACATTCATATTTTATAATGAGCAAGTTAACCAAAGACTGAATGCCAAATTGAGAATGCTATAAGGAACACCATTAAACTTTATAGACCCAAAATTAAAAACTACAGAAATATAAGTTTTCTATAACCCTTGGGCAAGTAATGAAAACAGAGCCTCTCAACCCCGAGTCAAATATTTACCAAGTCCTTCGTGTTTAGGCTATTTCGCAATCAAACTAAGATCTTGATCAACGAGACAATTGGAATTTAAATATTTGCAGATAATATTTATTATTATTTAAATACTATTTCAATGCAAGACATGCGTACAAGTAATTACCTGTATTGGCCTGTAATTTGGAAAGGTATTTTTGAAAAGATCTAAAAACGTAGTTGCAGTAGTTTCCGGGATTACTAAACAATGCATTAGGTATTTGTATAGGTCCAACAGTCAAAAGGGGTCAGACTGCGGGATTTTATTAGTTTACTAAAGTCTATGTACACAACAAATATTTAGAGTGGTTATGACGGCTAATCCTTCTCTAGCATTCTTCTCTAGTAGGTACAGCAACAACAAACCATCACACCGTTTAGTTGTAGTACATTTTAGATATTGTTATATTTAACATTATTGTAATGTTTAAATGACTTAGTATTTAAATGTGTTAGTACATAATATTTATATTTATGGATCTATTTAATTGGCCTACATGGTATGAGATAAAGCGTTACGGTGTCGTTAGGCTAATCATATAATTATTTAAATATTAAGTTGTGTGTTTATAATGTTTTCTGTGTAAAAATATTGTACAAGAACGGAAATGGCTCGAGATAATTAGAAGAAACCAGCAACCCTTAGTTAGGGGAACCTTTCAAGTAAAATGGGCAGTCTGCAGAAGTCAGAGTTAAAGTGAGGGTGATTTCCTTACACTCCGCGATAATCTCACGTCAGTTTCCGTTCCGTTGAAAAAGAGGACATTTAGTGTGAAATGTTGTAATGCTTTGGGCGGAAATAAATAGATTAAGCCGAGACCGGTGTAATTATTTTGAAACGTGACGTGACAATATGTTTGTTGCACCACCAGGAAGCCGTGTGATGAGTTAAGCTTTAGGCTGGAACACTCGGGTTCGCAGTAATTTGCAGCGAGGGTACTTTACTCAGGAGAGTGGCAAGTAGGTACCTGTAGAAGTTGGCGTAGGCTGCTCTGCGCGGATCCACAATGGCGACTTTGAAGGCCCCGGCACCCACGAAGGCCAGGACAATGGATACCACGAGGCTCCTTTTGATCTGAGAGTGTAGCATGCGCCGCATAGCGGGCTTAGCAATCCTGGCAACCTGATCTGCCATCTGAAACACGCAGTCCACCGGTATTGTTAGTTAAACTACTAAGGTTATAATTTAGTGCGGCACCACTGAGATAAGATGAGCATAATTTGAATTAGGAATGTATTTAAAGTCATGCAACTATATGCCTTTACCCAATACCCAATCACAACGAATCAGCCGATACATCGTGAAAGAAGTTCTCTTGTGACAGCTAGAGTTATGTAATATGGCGACGCTACTCAAACACGAGCCGATTTGGCCGATAATTTGAATAATCAAAGAAAAACCGCTACCGATACAAATAGTTAAATACAATTATACTTACATTAGGGTTTTTAGAATTTGGTAAAAATTACGATCAACTTTGGTATCCGAAGACAAGAAATATTTTTCCAATGGACGGAATGTTGCCAGTTGCCAGCGTCGAATTAAACAATGTACATAGATAGCTATTTTACATAGGTAGGCATTTTGTAACAGTAATAATATTTTTTTAAAATCGTTATTGCTTGTAATTATTATCACTTTAAAAAAACCTAGTCAATTTCGAAAAAATAATATGAACTAATAATAAACACATGGGATTTACAAACAAGTATATTATAATAATAGATTGCATGTTGAAATTATGAAATTCCTTTTACTTGTTAAATATTTTTAATTTATGTGTATCATATATGTTATACGTAAGCGCTATTCCCTATGTACACAATGCTCCTTCAAAATCGATACGACCAGATCACGGCAAGTGTCGCGAGTTATTAAACATGTGCTAGTTCCGCTAGGGTATGGCCACACCGGAGTACCAAAATAGGAGTCAAGACACCGGTGTCTTGTGATCACACCCTGTGGTGCGAAGCGTATAGTGTATAGCGTATAGCCTTAGTATGCCATACTATGGGACCGCCAGGTGTTCATCTTGACTCCCACTCTGGCACTCCGGTGAATATCATTTTCTCAAGGATAAAAATCTTTTCTAAAGAATGCTGCTTCTTTTAATTTTATAGTATCAAGTGATGTATTTGAAATTCCATATTTGACTCACCTCTTCGTTAACATGATCCGTTGCTATAGTTACATTATGAAAACCCTTGATATTTGTTTCTCTCTTTTGATGCAAAAACCTATTAAATTTGGATGGATTTTGCTCATTCTTGTTTAATATGGAACCTAAAAATAACAATCATTACATTTTATTTTCCCACGAGAAAGCATAAAAAGTGAAACGGAACTAACAATAAGAGTAGCCATCATACTGCAACCAGGGCAAGGGGTTAGGACAGAGAAGATAGACGCCGAGCATTCCTACTTTATCATAGCTTTCCAACTTCTTCTCTATCCAAATTATTCTAACTCTGAATACGGCCACCTTTCCCATTTGTGAATTGACATATTTTTTTCAATGTTTTTCAACTTCCATTCACATTCACATAATGTTAGTACAGATTATTTTATTTTCCAACATGCACAGCCCATCTGTCTTTAATGTCAATTACTTAACTTTTAAGCGGGATTACTTCAGAAATCAACATCTACAAATTCAATGGAGAATTCTACCTTCCTATATAAAGAATAGAACATAAAATATAACTAAGTCATGCAACAGGAAAGAAGTGAGAAATCGAGCAACTAATTATTATCAGTTTGACTAAAGAACATTTGAACCGATGTCAATTCAATTGATCAATAATGGTTCTGATTAAATTACATTACTTAAGATATAAATTTATTTAGAAAAGATTTCTGTTAAATACTTCAGCAAGTGAAATCAATCAAAATCTTTGAAAATAATTCCAAGTTTATTACATGCAACTCTCAGTACTCGTATTTTAAATGAAAAAATAAATGTTATGAGGGATACGTAGTATTTGAATATTTACCATTGAAACTAGAGTTAATTTTAGCTTTCCCATATTCTGATGTCTTACAGAATACTGTTTTTCCATTTTGCATATGCAGAGTGGACATTCTTGAACAATTAAAAATTTTCCAATTGAGATAAAAATATTCTGCTTCAACACAAATATAAACTGTCAAACATTTGAAAACCGATTTTAATTCTTTTTTCAAAATCTATCAATTACTTTTATGGTACATAATTTCAATATAAGTAATCTCAGTAGCTACTCATTTTTTAGAACTATATTCCGGATGAAAACACCTTTTCAATAAATAAAAATGAACTTTTTACATAAAGAGGTGTTCTTCAAGCCGCTTAATAAGCAAGGAGCATGAATTTTCTACAAAGTAACTCCAGTTGCCAAGTATTCAAACATCCAAATGAGAAGAATACCATATTCACGAACCATTTAGGGTCTTTATTGTCATCTCAAGGCAACTTAGTCAGATAACATCGCTCAGAAGCCAACCTTATTCTCCTCCGTGCTTGTCACAGGGCAGCATGGGGACTCTGTTACGCGCAGCATGGATTGCCCCACGCCGCAGACGCAGACCGTTGTACCGCCCTGAAGGACACTAGACACTAGGTATTTAGGGTAAAGGTGATAGGTAAAAAAATAGATTGTGGAACAATTTTTTTTATTTATGTCGTAAGTTCCTATTTACAAATCAGCAATTATTTTAATAAACAAAAATGTTTACATCTGAAAAGTTGACGATAGTTAGCGGGGACGGGCTCAACAGGAACTTCGGCCGACCCCACAACTACATTCATATATTGACTATATCATCTACACATACTCCCGCACATCGTATTAAAATTATTTAAAATATAGCGCACCACGGAAAACACCAACCAAGTGTCAACTAAATGCTCAAACAAATAATCTGCATCGGGCCAGAGTAGGGGGGAACATAAACCAAAATAAATAACAAAAATGGCGGTCATTTAAGTACAGAAGACAAATTATAATGCGGAGCTGAGGGTGATGCAAGTTACTGAGAACATGAGGAGACACTGCGCCGTCCCGTCTCCGCCTCCTCGGGCAGCCTCACACGGGGGCCTTCTCCACCAGCTTGAACCAGTGGCCGCATGCACATCTGCGGGGTTGGTCCTGGAATCAGACACCGTTTAGTATACCAGGAGGGAGGTACTCGAGTATCTAATAACGTGACGCCTGTGTCACGCTTTATCTAATTTAAAATGAAATATGTTTAAGTGGGATTAATATCTTATCATAGTTAAAAAAAAAAAATGAGGAGATGATTCGTAATCATGTTGAATTTGATTTGCTAGTCAGATAAGTGGATGTCTCCAAACACAAATTATTTTTGTAATTATAGTTATTGAATTACATTTTTGATAAACTCAAGGCATTGACACTGTGGAATCCCACAATTATGAATTAAAACACTGCTTTTATAATTTTAAATGTATTTTTATCTTAAGAGCGAAATTATAAAATGAAAATGTAATGGTAGCAGCCCTTCCATACTCACTTTGTGCAGCCACATCCAGACTATGCTAGTGGCATCCTCCTCACCTGCGGACAACACGACCAGTTATTATTAACACAAATCACCTTTAGAAAATGTCATTTTATTAAAAGATCTTTAAGCAAGAATTACATTAAACGTAACATCAAACGCACGGTACAGTTGTCCATAAAGTTGCAAAATTCCTCACAGATAAGTAAAGCAAGAACTTGTTATAGGTTCATTTCGTTTCTAGGGTTGCTATAGTACAATGATAACATTCGTGTCCTAGCGGGACGGGACGTGTACCTTGCATTATCTCATTATATCTCCTCAACAAGCTTCCTCCATCAATCAAACTATGTATATAGGAAGTGTATCTACAATATTGCTGGACTCCCTTTTTACACGGAGCTACATTCCTTGCGTGTAATTACTAATGTAACAAGGAAAAATAATAATTTACATCAGCCCCAAGGAAAGTTGTGATGATGATAAAGGTTAATGGCATATTTGATCTTTGAAAGCCTGCAGCCGGCTTATAAACTTGGAAATCATTGTAGCTCTACAATTTCAACGTGACTTGACTGCTTGTGCGGCTACTACCAAGAGTCATACAAAGAAGTCACAGAGCTCGATAACAGAATGTTTGTTTAAACCCGGTAAGCCGGAAAATTTTAAAAGAAATATTACTCCAACTCGGGACATCTTGAGTGATGAATGCAATGTCGTACCAAATGTGGGTAAACAGGTTTGTCTATTATTTGATAGTGAATAATCTTTGTTATGATTTGTAAACTGTAATTTTTTTTAATAAATCAAGATAAACTAACAAAAACCAATTTAATTTTTTGATATCCTGAATTTACTTTTATGCACGGAAACCTTCTTCTTCTTCTTGGAGTGCCATGTCAGGTCCCCCCAACGTCAGTTATCGCCCTGGCATAGGGCTCTCTGTCCTGTGCCAGACAGTTCATAGTGATGTCCTGGGGAGTTTGCCCAGAGTGGTTTCCCCTTGCCTTCTCTGGAGGATTTTCTGTCGGGGTTTCATGGCGCTGGAAACTCGCCATTCGCCCTCTCTCTAACAAAGAAACCTATCCACCATTATTTTAGAATACTTTTTTTTTAAAAGGGAGTCCAGTGTATAACTATGTGGCATAAAGGTGATGTTAATATAACCATAGAAGGAAAATAGGCCCTCTCTAGTGCCCTCCTAGGATACATGAAGCCTTCTTGCAATTGATACGATGATAAGATCTAGCAAACAAGAGACAATTGTAACAAACTGATTTATGATCTTATTATTTACTAGAGGGCTGCGAGGGCTTAAAGTGGTATGGAATAGTCACTAACAGACGCAGCCGACTATGCGAGAGTCAAAGGCGGAGGGGATGAGGTTGGGGGTGTCCTTGGTGCCGGGCCCCCGCTTCAGTCCCTTCATAGTGAAGGGGTCGTCGTCTCCTCGCGCTAGCGCCAACAGCTCGCGCTTCTCCAGCCCCGTGGCGTGCTCCATGGGATCGGCCATCACTGTAAACCGACAAACCAATTTTCTAATGACTATTTCCAAACAAACTGTTTTCCAAGTGCGTACATTGATGTAAATAAATTGTATTATAGCGTTCATTTAAATTCAACAAATCTCATTTCATTTTTATAGCTCTTGATGTAATGTAATACTTTAGAATGACCAGCAATAAGATAACAAATCCATTCACAAACTGAGATGGACATATCTTTTGACAAAAAAAAATACAAATATTAAGTTAGTTGATTGTTTCTTGACCAGTAATGTAAAGCTCCAAATACTTATGACAACAAAACATTATAGGAGTGAGTTGGATCAATCAAAATACCTCGGTAGGGCGGAATCAAAGGTTCCAAGGCGAGTAATGCGTCCGTAACTAATTACTAACATCAGGCAAAAAGTTGAGAAAGTTCACCTTTACCCACCGAGTGTTTACAATTAGCATAATGATCGATCCAACTCATGCAGGTCAGTTAGCTTAGTGAGAGGAGAACCGGCGACTGCCGTGGTCCGCTATGTATTCCAAGTCTTGGCTAACGGCGGTCGGATGCCTTTATAAAAAAGGTAAGACCACTGAATTATCATTAAAAAATTGTTAAATTTTAGGTCAGAATATCAGAGGTCATGACATTGAAAGCCTTAAATATGTATTTATAAAAATCAAGGGATGATCTGTTATATAAAATTAAGGTAAGAAATTATAAGCAATATAAACGTGATAAATCTGTAAAAAAAAAATTACATGCCATCTACTGATAAGACATTTGGGGTACCTTGCGGCTGAACAGACGGCGGAAATATAAACGCAGAGGGAAGGTGCTCGTACATTCTATGTATGAAGTTATTCCTAATATGTTCTTCAATAGCAGATCTATCAAAATTACCCAATCGAATAAAATATACAAGAAAACCTAGCCTAAAATATTTCGTTTACATAATATAAACATTTACTCAAAGGGAGATAGTAGAAATTCACGTTAGTGATGAAATAATCGGGACGTTAATGATAAACAATCCAGTAAATGTCATTTTAATCTTATATTCCTTAATTCGGCAGACGAGACGTGATCAATATTCGGCACCGATCGAAACCAAATGACATTACGTAACATACTTTTGACAGTCAACGTAAATATGGCTGGGAACTTTCACTCATTAAAACATGAATGTACTTACTTTTATCGGCAAACCCACGACGGGCATTTGACAGGATTGCATTTTTAGAAATAGTGTAACGAGCCAGCCTACCGCACAAGGCAGCCATTTTGAAAAGTATTCAAACAGACAGTCGTTCAGTTGCCGCAATGATCAGGTTCTTTCAGTTTAGCCAATATAAAAATGTATTGCGTATTTCCGCTGAGGATATGTTACTGATGGCAATACTATAAAACAAGTTCACAGGCTCTGCAATATTAATTGAAATTCGATTTTTTTTATTTATTGAGTACTTAACGCAATGTGAAATGGGAAGAAAATATTTTTTATTAACATTCCAGAAAAATACTCATAAGGAAAACTATTGACGAAATATTATGTCTTTATAAAGAGTAACGCTTTATACATTTTATCCCTTAGTAAATTAACTTAATTTTAAGTTATATCTGATAACCCGCTTTCATTATCATATACATATAATGATAACGCTATTTCATAATTTTAAACAAAAAAAAACCCGCTTCGGTATTTAAAAAAAAACGCGACTTGTATAGCATTCTCGAAGCTTCGAGAATTTTTTTAAAAGACGTCTTTTAGTTCTATTTAAATTAAATGTATTCTTAAATAGAGAGAGTAATGCTGAAAAACGGCACTTGAAAGTTAAAATGTACGATTTATATCCTTTTTGGAATAACAATGCAATTAATTTTTTAACATTTTATTTCATGTTTAGTTTTTTTATATTTTTATTTAGTAAAAAAAGACTAACACCAAAGATTTAAATCAATGATATTAGAATTTATTTTACAATCTTCAATGTGAGCAGAAAGTTATTACTCTGTAGCGATTCCAGAATGTTATAAAGAACCGAAACAATCAATGCCAGATTGCTTATTAAATATTTTTTTAATTCTTATTTTTATTAATCTTCTTTTTCTTCTTGTGCCATATCAGGTTTCCACGATTTTGACCATTATTTCTGCAGAAAGGCTTTTCTACATTGCGCGGTCCTACAGTTTTTTTCATTTCTGTATAATTGTATGTAAAATCATTTGATCAATTGTAAGAAAAAATAGATTAAAGCATAACATTAATTAATCGTTTATGTATGCGAACGATTTTAAATCTCCCACAATTGTATGGATTCTACTTATTTCCAAAGGATGTCGCCACTGTCATCGTACGGGAAATTTTTATGGTGATATTATAGTACTGTGTTTACAGTTGCGGTAATGTGAACTTGTCAAAAATTCCCTGTAAATATATTTTAAAGATAAATATTATAACCCCAGGATTAAATAACTTTTGATTTTTATCTAAGCTAACTATATCGCAGTAGTAAACCGCTTTTTGTAGGAACGTCGTCACTTGAATCTGTCTACCTATGGTGCAAAAATATTGACTTCAGTTCTATGGCGTATACAGTTTTTTTACGTGAAAGTGAAGTGTTCTCGAATTGCGTGTGGCCTGGTTTTTACCATTAAATATTGGTGTTTAGTGAAGTAATATTTCGTTTAATATTCAGTTTTAAGATCCAGGAAACTGGTGATCTTGAGTGGTATTTGTCGTGTGGGATAAGACTGTTATTGTTCAGTCTTTTATGGTTTTTCCTCTTTGGTGAGTAATTATATGCTTATCGAGTACTCTCGTCTATTTTTTATTTATCTAATACATTCCTTAGTTTATATATATAAGTATGAACGTTCAATTATTCTCAGAGAACCATCCAAATACGTCGAAAACTTACTTATTAGACTTGAATTGTTTTTATTGTTATAAATATCAGCCATTATGCGCTAAAGTGTTCGTGATCGTTCTTTTTTTGTTTATATTGTGTTTTGCTGGTGTGTCATTTAAATTCGTATTTTTATAATGACATCTCGCAAAAAATGCGCATTTTGAAGAAAAAAATTCTTCGAAACGTCAGTGGTATCTCGTTTTGTGTCGAATAAAGCCCAATTTGATGAGTATGTACATCGTACGGATTATTTGATTAATCCTTTCGAGATAGCCGTTCCGATAAAGGTAAAGCATAAACCTTCGTACAGTTATTTGGTGGTGTACAATGGATATTAGTCATCACAACAGCTAGTTTGTAGTGAGTGCGCGTGTACCGAGCGGGTGCAAGTTGGGTGCACGCGTACCGAGCGACCTCAGGGCTGCCACAGGACTATAATAAAAGAGATCCGAGTTATTCTGTGTAACCTCTCATTTGTTTTATTACTTCTCATTGTAGTGGTTCTGCAAGTCTGCAATTCTCTGCTGTTCTATGTAGCATTTGTCATTTGTTTGAGCAAAGAACAAGTTTGTGCTATATACACCGTTCCTGCGTAGCATCATGGGCAATGTTAAACGCTGCTTTGACAACCCTGACGTACACTTTAATATTATAGAAGCTTCTTAATTTAAAAAGAAGAGCCAGCCATATGAGTACGGGACACATAATAACACGTTTTTCTGAGCTCATAAATGAATTTATAAAAAGTAGAATTATTAAAATTAATTAAAAAAAAAACGGTAGATACGTGGAACATAAATTAAATAGACAATATGTGCACCTAAAATCTACATCTAAAAAGAACATTTTGTGTTAAATTATTTTTATTTTATATTATTTGTTTTAGACTTATTTTGTGGACGTTGGACGATCGAAGTGTGCGCGGGAGATGCCTATTGGTGGCGATGAGGTTCGCAACCCATCACACCGCGTCTCCCGCGGGGCGAAAAGAGAAGGATGGAGTGCCGCATCGGTTAAAGTGTGGCAGTCCATTCTTTCTGCCTACCCTTTCGGGAAGACGGCGTGATTGTTAGTTAGAATTATTGTCTGCTGTAGAGTGTAGTTGCTGTCCCTTCCAACTGTTCTATTGTAGTTAAATAATGAAACTTCACAAGGTCTACCAAAGTAAAAAAAAAATAGCGATATTTTTTTGTGTCGAATATGAAAAAAGAATCCGATTAATTATTGTGAATTCGTATCTGACATTTACTGTTTATTTTTAGATCTGTTTCACTAAAAAAGTGTCTATTGAATACACTTTCGCATTGTTCACTTTATTATTTATTATTTGTTTCATTTTATGAGTGATTAATAATAATAATAATATTAAAAAAATAATAAAACAAAATTATAATTCATATTTATTAAATGTTTTAATTTTGAAATACTGTTCTTATACGTATCAGAATTTATTTTTAAGAATATACTATACAGAAACTATAAAAGAAGAAACATTCCTAAGCAACAACAACCTTCTGAAAGTACATATAAATGAAATAGATCTTACAATAAATGCAATCTACAGACAACCAGGAACCAGCAATAAAAAGGAATACATAGAATATTTAGACAGAATGTTAACGGGTGAACAGAGGAGTGCAAAATGTGAGATCATAATAGGGGACCTTAACATCAACCTGCTTTCCAGTGATAAACTCACAAAGGACTATATCAATACAATCAAAGGAAATGATCTTGGATTTATCAACTCAATAAAAGAAAATGATTATACACGGAAAAATGACAGAGGAAAAAATACCATAATTGACCATGTAATGGCAAACCAGGAAATAGCTGATTCAACGATACTTGAACTATTCGACACACCACTGAGCGACCACAGAGGAATAAATATTGAACTAAAAACCATACCCAGACAGAGAATAAAACATCAACAATATACCGCAAAGAAAATTAACTACAACAAACTAAAAGAAAGCCTAGGAGAAAGAATACAGAAAGAAGAACCAGGAACCTTCAAAGCGCTTCAAGACATAATAAGGGAGGAACTGAAGAAACACACTACGAGCAGGATCAGAAAATATACTACATCGCTTAAAGAGGGCTGGATGACGAAGGATATCTATAACAAAATAGAGAAAAGAAATTACATTTACAAAAAAATGAGCAACCAGCATAATCTCGTAGAGGAATTTAAACTCATACAAGCTAACATAAGAAAAAGTATTAAGAAAGCAAAAAAGGACCACTACGCATCGCGTATAAATGAAGCAAATGGAAACAGTCACAAAATATGGAAGGAGATCAAAAACATAACGTCAGAGAACTGTACACCAAAGCCCAATGTATCTAAACTTAAAAAGGATGACGGATCCGAGACAACGGACGCAGCTGAAATAGCCGAAATTATAAATCATTACTATACAAGAATCGGAGCAAAACTGGCTAGCGAAATTGTAATCTCCGAACCAGCACGGTTCAGACCACCCGAAGTGGACGGGGAGCTTTTCCTGAGACCTACGACAGAAGAAGAAATCAGACAAATAATAAACCAGATGAAAAATAACACAGCTCCAGGATACGACGGAATAAAGATAGCAACAGTCAAATCCATATCTGAACTTATATTGCCCACGATAACAAAAATTATTAACAAAAATATGAAAGAGGGAACTTTCCCAGAAGAGCTGAAAACTGCAAGAATCACACCTGTGTACAAAGACGGTGAAAAAAACCAACCATCAAACTACCGACCGATCGCAAATCTGACAGTATTTGCAAAGTTAACTGAAAGAATACTACACAAAAGACTGTACCAGCACCTCAAAGCATTCAACTACATAGCTGAAGAGCAATATGGATTCCAAGAACAGAAGGGAACAGCAACAGCTATCACCAACATATGTAACTACATTCAGTCAGCACTGGATGCGGGCGAATGCATAACAGGACTAATACTGGACTTCAAAAAAGCTTTTGATACCGTACATTTGGACACACTACTTGACAAACTGACATCCGCAGGGGTGAGGGGCAAGGCGTACAACACGTTCAAATGCTACCTCACCCAAAGAAAACAATACACAGTTGTGTCAGGAATGACCAGCAACGAAACAATGACAGAATTTGGTGTGCCACAAGGGTCCATCCTGGGACCACTACTTTACATACTTTACATTAACGACATAACAAGATACAAAATGACAGGGAAAATAATTATGTACGCAGACGACCTTGCTATATTTTACAAAAACGACAACGACAATGAGACCTGCAAACAAATGAACATAGACATAGAGACACTAACCAACTGGACAACCAACAACTACCTGACCTTAAATGTAAAAAAGTGTAACATTATACACTTTGAAACAAGCAAGAAAAACCATAACATGTGTATAAAAATAAAAAATGACGCAATAACCGAACTCGACTATGTAAAGTACCTAGGACTAACAATGGACAGCCAACTAAAATGGACAAAACACATAGACAACCTAACAGACAAGTTAGCATCGCTATACTCCCTCTTCTACAAAATACAGAATTACATACCAAGAAGGGAAAAAGTTATGATGTACGAAGCGTATGTAAAAAGCCGACTGACATATATGATTCCCTTCTGGGGGACAGGAAACCAAAAGGACATCTCCAGACTCCAAAGACAACAAAATAAAATAATAAAACTAGCATATAACATTGACTACCATACCCCAACCATACAAGTTTACAGACAAACTAAACAAATGGACATATCAGACCTGACCAAATATGAGACCTTAAAAATTGTACACAGAGTGACCATGGAAAAGCCAACAGACAGCACCTACAAATTAACTAAAAATTCAGACATACACGGACACTGGACCAGGAATTGTGACAGATATCACTTACCGATTGCACGAACTAAGACAGGACAATCAAGGATATTGAACAATGGACTGAAACTTTACAATGAACTACCTAAACACATAAGGAATCTCACTACAACTCAACATAAGAAGTGTCTGAAGCAGTACATAATTAGTGGTAGGATCTAGAAATGTAACCATATAACCCAATTGGGTTTTTAAAAAAATAAATTAAATAAAAAAAAAATAAAAAAAATTGTCGCGACAGCTGTTTCGCCAACCTATGTTAACGATACAGCTGTCGCGACAAAATCATAAAAATTGTGATGCGTATAACAACAGTGTTTTAAAATTAAAACATTTAATAATAATAATTAGGCTAATTTGTATAGCGCCGTTTTCGTGAATAGCTCACCTCAAGGGCCCTATTAGCACAATGTTTATAGTTACTAGAGCTGCATGTGACACCAGCAATCAGATAACCGCTGTTTACATTTTATGCGATATTTTGAATAGGTGGGTTTTTAGGTGAGATTTAAAATCAGTCGAACTACCTGCCACTACGAAAGCCCGATCTCCGAAATTTGTCCAGGGGTTGCGCTTTGGCTCAACTAATCTGCCTATTGCCGAGGAGTTTGCTGATCGAAGCGTAGATTGCCGCAATAATGTTGAAGTACCATATTGTTTCGGCCAAAACAATAGATTATCTAATATATGTATTTAGCTTTATTCCTATTTGAATAAATATAATTACACTTAGTATTACAACACTTTATTTCACTTAACACAGACATGTTTCGGTTACAACATAACCTTTATCAATGTCCACAATTTTAACAATCAAATAAAACAGATTGATCACTTATATACTAAAAAGGGGTGGAGCTATGTATAAAGGTGGAGGAGGTATAATTAGGATTGTGGAGAGGGGAAATGTAACTATAACATTTCGAACATGGGAATTGAATTTAAATTTAACTGGTTGTTAATATTTTAAATATTTTTGATGGCTTTTTCAATTTCCAAATTATTTGAATTTTCTTGGTAGAAGTTAATTTTTAATAATGAAAAAAAAAAAATAATGATACAAAATTACTTTATTATTATATATTTAGTGGGCTTTCACTTGTGTTCAACGTCGACCGGTTTCGGCAGCTAGCTGCCATCTTCTCTAGACCAGAAGATGGCAACAAGCTGCCGAAACCGGTCGACGTTAAACATAAGTGGAAGCTCACTAAACATATAATCTTCTTCTTTTTTTGTGCACCTCCGTGGTGCATAGGGCCTCAAGGAACCTTCTCCACCCGACTCTATCGCATGCCTGATGCCTAACATCGTCCCGAGTGAGGCCTGCTGCTTTAACCTCGTCCCGCAGGGCTCTTCTCCAGGTGGCTCTAGGTCTGCTAGGGGACCAGTCTAGTGCGCCCTGAGCGATGCAGGCTGGGTTCCGTCTCAGAGTGTGACCGATCCACTGCCATTTGCGTCTAGCAACTTGTTTTCTAATTGGCTTTTCGCCTGCCATGGTCCAGAGAACGGCATTTGACACTGTTTGGGGCCAACAAAACATATAATAATAAAGTAATTTTATATCAAATTTAATTTTATAATCATTATTTAATGATAGTTTTTTATTATTAATGTGCAAAATTTCGATTTGGTTTCAAAATTTCTATTTTTATAAGTGGAAGTGGATACATGGGCCAAATATATGCACTCCGCAATCAGACAGAAGTTTTTGGCAAAAGATCGAAAACTTTTCTGCGCGTTTGAAAATCTGTGAAAAGCGATTCTCGATAGATAATTAGTATGAAAGCATTTGGCCAAGTATGGAGTGAGCACAAAGCTGATAAGAGCGGTTGCTTTCAATTTACGAAGGAAAACAGCGTGTGTCAGAGTAAACAGGCTGGTGTAATACCCCGTAATAGTTCAATCTGATGACAGCATGGAAGATCTACAAGTCTTAGTATTAATAATGTACGGAGTAACAAAAAATGACATTTTGATGATTTGTCAAAGTTTAAAGTTATGACATTTGAAAATGAAGAATGTATGACGGATTGTGACGTAAGTGCGAGCGGCGAGAAATTGGAGCAAGTTACCGAATTTATCTATCTGGGAAGCATGTTCACAAGAGACGGGAAAATGCAGAAAGACATCGATAGAAGGGTTGGTGCTGGGAACAAAATAAATGGCGCACTCAAAATCATCTGCAAATAGAAATATATTTACTGTTCCCCATTCCGTTCCTCCCTATGACACCTTTCCATAGATCGTCCCCCAGTAGTAGGACATGGTCTAGTCTTGATACCTTAGAGAGAACCTCCTCGAGTAGTCCATAAAATAGTTCCTTTTGTTCCAAAGTTGGAGCATACGAGTATGCGGAAATAATGAAGACGTACTGGCTGTCCGATATTTTGTATCTTAAGTTCACGAGTCGTTCAGATATGGCAATTGGCATCTCCTCAAAGTTCCTAGCGAGCTCATTCCTCACTGCAAATCCGACACCGGGCAATTTCTTTTTAGAATCAGCAGGGTAGCCTTTCCACTAGAAGGTGTAGTGTTTTTCTTCCAAGCATCCCTCGCCCAGGAGACGAGTTTCACTCGAGGCTACCACGTCCGCGTTGACGAGAATTGATGAGTTCCAAAAGAAAGTCAATTAAAAAAAATCACTGGTACATTCGGCAAAAAAACATAAATTTATTTTATCTCCTAAATGGTTCACTTTTGCTTGGTGACTTCCATGACATAATTCACCTATTCCATACAACCTCCTAGAAGGAATAGTTTCAATAACCAATAACCTTGTATAGATCTCCCTATCGTGAACGTATAATGTCTTCTACACATGTCGAGAGAAATACATAAAAAAAAACTGTCTTTCATTCACAAAAAAATGTTTTTCCACAGTAAAAATTAAATACAACAATGTTTTTTTAAAAATAATTACTTCCTCTTTTGTCGTTAATTAAGTTAACAGCGACCGGTTTCGCCTGGCTGGCTGGCATCGACAGACTAGTCTGCCCGACCAGTCTGTGGATGTATAGAAGCGGAGCAGTGAACTAGCAGAAGAAGGGTGAGAGTATAATAAATACGGTAGAGATGAGATCCCTTAGACGTATGTGTAGTAAAACATTATAATTACAGAATTTCGAATGCTGATAACAGGAAGGAATGTAGAGCGGAAGAAACTATGAAAGGATCACTGCGTTGGTTTGGACATATGGAACGCATGGATGAAGAATGTAAACGTTAATGATGTGGATGGAGTACGGAGTCGAGAAAGACCGAGGAAAACATGGCATGACCAAATTAATAATGATTAACAATTTTATAGGTCGTCTATGTTAAAAGTGTGTGACGTGTGTGTATGACTTGCTGTATGAATATGGAGGAAGCTAGAGATGTGTCATATCATTTTTCAATTCACACCGCTTGAATACAAATATTTAATCATTATTTCCATACGTGCAAACCATCTGAATAACCAGCAGATGGCAGCGAGCTGCCGAAACCTAAGTGGAATTAAGCTAAATATGTATATTGTAAAGTAATTTCTGATTATTTTATTTTTATTTACGTTACCTGAATAACCCTTTCTTAATTTATTTCCCATTCATAAGGGTTGACACTAGAAATCAACTGTGCACGTATACAGTGATGTTTGATATATTTCTATCAGACGGAAAGTCAAGTAGTGAATGAGTCATTAGCCAATAGGACAATACACAACGTTTATGGTTGATATCGTGACTCCGACTGTAGTCATGTAGTCATGTGTTACGAGCAGTGCAGTGCCTCAGTGCCCTCGGAGGAGGTACCTGCGTCCGAACGTCTTCCAAAGTAGTTTTCTATTTATTCGCGATTGGAAAAGTACGCGCGGATATCACAGTGGCCACATGTGACCACCACTCTCCTCGACGGATACAGCTCTAAACCCTTCCATATAACTTAATAAGAAATCGAAGTAAGTTGCCCAAATTCTCATTGCATAAAATCGCATATTACAGGTAAACTCAATAATTATACGGTTTCTATTTCAATGATTCATTCGTTATGAAAATCGTATTAAAGTTGGGAAATTCCGTACCTACTCTGGCAACACCAATTTTACTATTACGTTTCGTAAAGCGAGTGTCCACCGTGAGTTCATCTATCGACTAGTAAAAAGCGCAAAATCACATTATGATATAAATAGTTGTGGTCTGAGTGTTAGTAATCGCCCTTTACTCGCGCGCGTACTTTATCAACCCAATATGTGTTTTGTCGAGATCAGCTGTCAAATTGTGGTATATTGCATCAATATAACAATTAATAAAATGTAATCTTATGCATACGAGTGATATTTTACTTCAGAATGAGAATTACGGTGTTTTGATTTGGGTGTTCGAATAGTGTTAAATTTAAATTGAGTTCTGCATTAGGCCCCCGAGTGTTTGGGCGCTCTTTGACTCCCGCCGTAGTCAGTGGCACGCATGGCATTGTTTAGTCTTTAGTGTTCTATCTGGACTGTCCCGCGGTGGACCTCGCTGTATACCACCATCTCACCATCATTCGTCACTTTTTTTTAAAGCTGCTGTGGTTTTTAATAATTGAAAATTAATTCATTTACGTATTCTTTTTCGTTTTTAAAGTTTTTTTAAAATTATTTAAAAGTGAAGTGATTCATTTGCGGGACATTGTTTTCCCGACTGATAAGAATGGTTCGCAGTGATACATTTTGTTATTTGGATTAGTCGAAGTCTACATCATGTCCGGGTAAATATCACATATTCGCTCTTCAACTTTCCGTCTCCGCTGTTGTATTATGGAGCCCCATAAAGCTGTCACGTCTTTATCTCGGAGAGAGTCTCCACACAGTGATACAATGGACCCAACCTTTCGTGACAAGTTCACTTATTATTTCTGCATTTTCGACGTCACGGTGCGTCTCTCCAGGTGCGGTCCCCTGCGTGTGGAAGTTCGCGCTGAGAAGTGGAGTGGATTGTTGTTGATATGATAGCTAAGTAACATAATATTAGTGTACTATTTTGACCGCGATAAGGGCACAGTAAGCAGCGCTAGTTTAGAAACGATCACGACTCGTTGCTGATGACGTCTCCGATCGTGATACGACAGAGGACGAATCATCAAAAAATATGCAAAGCATCTCGTACCTATTATAAACCCACGGATAACTGGCATTGCGATTTTTCGCCCCTTTGTTAGTTTCTACAATATTATTATTGCGGGTGTTTATCTCATATTAGGTTGGGTCATAAATAACTTCCGATCATTTATCATCCTTTCAATAATCTTCTCCCATTCACTGCATATCTTTTCGGTCGTCGCTTTATCACTAGTGCCTTGTTTGAATTCCCAAAGTATCCCATGACGAATATGCAGTTTTTAATTATTCATTTTAAGGGTTCGGAATAACACCATTATGACGTCCGCCACACTAACTAGTTGTCGAATACTGACAGACCACTTGTCTATCAAGTGAATATAAAAATCCCGATGGCTCACTGCGAGTAAATATAAACAATAGAATCTGTCTACCCGAATCGGAAGTTAATATTATATTAAGTTCATTGTAAATGATGAATACCATTTGTGAACTCTTTGCAGTTGCTGAATTTATGTATCGGCAGTATTCCTTTCGTTGTGCTTCATCAGCTCGTGATGGATTAATCCTCGACGATCCTACTATACTCACAATCAAGTATTCTTGCCATGAATATTGGCTTTAGGGTCCGGCAGGGGTGGTTGATCCTTATCCAACCATTCCAGCCATTGTCATTCCTGTCCAACGATTGTCTTTTGCGGACAGTATTTTCATAGGTGATCCAATTTTCATCGCCGGTTTTTGTCCTGTCCAAAAAAGGTTCGATTTTATGCCGTAAGAGGAGAATTGTGGCAATAGACATTCGGTCTGCCTTATTTCAATCACTGAGATTATGTGGCACCCATATACCGAACTTGCTGACTTTTCCTCAAATTTTCCAGATCGCGTTTAACTGTATATTATGACATATTAACTCTCTCAATTCCGTCGTTTCATGTGAATTTTGATCCAATATCTCTTTTAAAATGTCGTTATCGAAGTCGGAAGGGCGACTCGCCCTTGGTTCACCTTTCAAAGACTCATCTCCGGAACGAAATTTCGCAACCCAATTTCTAACTGCCCGATTGGTTAGAAGACTTTCACCGTATACGCTGCATATCTTTTCGGCCGCCTCTCTAGGACCAGTGCCTTCTCTGAATTCCCAAAGCATCCCATGACGAATATGCACTTTTTGATTCCACATTTGAATGGTTCGGAATAACACCACTGTATCCCTCATCATATTGAATAGTTGTGGAATGACTGACTTCACTAAATAGATCAGACTGATCTATTTAGTGAAAACAAAAATCCCCTTGTCGGGTGAGTCACTGCGAGTAAATCCAAACAATAGTTTACCTGAATGGGAAGTTACCTGAATGGGAAGTTATTTACGATTCAACCTGATATTATATTATAGTTCCTGCGACAAGAGCTTGCAATGAAATATTCCCACGGCGGAGTCTCCAGGGTCAGGTCGGGTCGCGGGGCGCCCATTGTCTCGGGGCCCATTAGCATGCGTGAAGTAGAGTCCGCTCATTTTGGGGAGAATATTTGGAATAGTGTGAGTGACATGGCGTTTAAAAAAAACGTGGACGCTTTGGTTATTTAATTTTTTATTAATTTTTCCTCTTAAAGTGCCCTGTCAGGTCCCCCCGAAGTTGGCGATCACTCTGGTAAACTCTTCCCTATCCTGCGCTGTCCGGAATAGCTCCTCCACAGTTCCGATTCCCGTCCATTCCCTCACATTGCGCAGCCAAGAGATCTGCCTTCTCCCTGCCCCCCTGCGGCCCTCTATTTTCCCCTTCAAAATTAGATGCAGCAGGCCATATTTTTCTCCTCGTAGAACGTGACCCAGATATGAAATCTTGCGGACTTTGATCAATGTCAGCAGCTCTCTATTTACTCCTGCACGATTCAGGACTTCTGTGTTCGTCACTCTGTCTGTCCATGGGATCCTGAATATTCTTCGGTGAAGCCACATTTCAAATGCCTCTAACCGGTTCATTGTATTTACTTGTAATGTCCATGTCTCACACCCATATAACAGAACAGACCACACATAACACCTTAACATCCGCTGTCTTAGTCTTTATTAATAGAAATGCTAAAAAAATATTTTGTAATGAAACATTGAAATAAACAAACATGTTTTTTTAAAAATCAGATTCAATTGTAATAATCACAAAAGTAAGTCCAGTAAAATTTTAATAAACAATTAAGGATGTGACTAAAACTCATAATGATACTATACAATGTTAAAATTCCAAGGAATTTGTTGTTTTTATTAATCTTGTGTCCCCGCTAATGGTGTCCGGAAGTTATTTTTCTGCTAGATTTGTGTTAGGAAACAAAACCACAAACACTCGCGTGTCCTTCCACCGTTTAAATGAATTCCTTTTCGTAATTTCGACACAGTAATACTTTTCTAATCACCCAGTATTTTAGGAGCCTTATGCCGCGGGCTCTTCCTACTTAGAGCCAGTAGCCAATTTAGGAAATGTTGCTCACACTTTTGCAAATATTCTGTAATAAGCTATCCTTTAGTACGAGTATATGGTGAAGGGACATGGAACTGCCATCGTGGTGGACCGCACCTGGCACCGGCTACTGGCTATAACAATACCCCCGCCACCTGTCCAAGGTCATACTCTATTATATTCATATTATTATAATCCGTGGATGATAAACATAGCCATTAGACGAATGTGTGGTAAATCTGTGTATGGTAGTAGAATGAATGCGGTAGAAATGAGATCTCTTAGCGAATATAAAATAATGAAAGGGTCGTTAAGATTATTAGGACACGTGGAAAGAAATAATCAAATCAAATCAGTTTATTTACTCAAAAGACATTACAAACAGCATAAATGTTTAAGGCATCTATTGAGTACAGGTAAGATATTATACGCATACAACATAATACCAGGAACGCATTAGCGATGGTTCGACATTAGGAAGACAAGATACTTTCCAATGTCAAGAGTATTTGTCCCCTGAACGTACTTTCACTAATATGAAAGACGTCGATCTCCGAGGAGACCGCGTTCAGCAGACTAATTGCTCTTCCCACCGGTGTCGCCAGAGGCAGATTGGTTCTGGCAGCCGGTAGGTAAAACAATCTGTGCTGTCGCTGTCGGAGATATCTATTGGGAACAAAAAGACCAACATCCTCCAGTACGGCCGAGTTCTCGAAGTATCCCCCAATTAATCTAAAGAAATGGGTTATTAGATGTTCATCTCTTCGAAGCTGTAGAGAATTGGTTCCGAGCATTCCCAAAAGAAACGCCGTGGGATAGAGCCACGGGTAACTACCATACTCTCTCATGTAGAACCTCAGAATTTTTTTCTGGACCCCCTCCAGCATAACGGAATATCTCGCCTCGTGAGGACTCCATATCACAGAACCACCTTCGAGTCTGCTCCGAACCAACGCGTTGTATAATGAATATAGAATGGTAAAGAAAAAATATATGTAAACGGCGTAAACAGAACTAGTATTAGAGAAAGACAGGAAAACGTGGCACTATCAAATAAATCAAATATTAAATGTCGGCCTCGTGAGGGTTCCGAGAAATCGACGTGCGTGCATGACACGATCTACGAATGTTTATTAGGAATTGAGACACGTATGTCAGAATAGAACAGCGTGGCGTTCATACTTTCTGCTTACCCCTTCGGGGAGACGGCTTGTTGGTTAGTAAGTTAGTTTTTAATATTGTATTATACTGCGTGAGGAACACGGCTATCCGCGAGATCTGCAAGGTGGAGGATGTCGTGAGATGGGGCAGACAACGCAGAAGATACTGGAATGCGCACGTGTAGAGGATGGATCCCACCAGAATCCCACACGCTGTGGCGCATCAGATTCCTGCCGGCTGCCGTCCCCCCGGAAGACCGCCGAAGAGATGGAGAAATAGTTGAGAGTCAACCTCCCAAGAGAGGCCAGCCTGATTTCAGGAACAGACCAAAGAAGAAGAGAGAAGAGAAGAAGAGTATTATACTGCGTTCTGCATGCACACCGAGGAAGTGCAACCGGCGCTCCGTCTAACTATAATATGTACAACTCAGCTAGAAAACTTACGCACAAGTTGTGGTCTTGCAATTAGCACGCTCGCCTGAGTTTCGATGAATCTTGTTTCTGAAATGATCACGTAATTAAGTCACGTGTCCTCGCCGTAACTGCTTCTGGTTTAAAAAACATAACTAGTAATTGTTCCGAGCTCCGAGGTCTCTGTCGAATTCCTTATTATTTACATACTAAACCAGCAAAGATATTCAATGACTACGCGATCGTGATCATATTTCCTTCAATAAAATACAGAAAATGTCCGAATACTCCTAGACAGAGAGGTGGAGAATATCGCTCTTACTCTTTAGTGACGTACTTCTCTGTGTCTTCACAGCCATCTCTGTCTCTGCTTCCTTGGGAGTATGCTTTTGAAGGAAGTGCCGGTTCACAAGTAAAAAAAATACATTAAAAGTTCAGGACGAGATGGTTTTTAATGCACGTTGTCTGATTGGGTCCCGGAGTCTGCGCAGAAGGGAAATCAAGAACTTTTCTTCTTTATCCTAGCCATTTCTCGTTATTTAAGGTCGGCTCTCCTAATATGATTCCGCTAAGTTTCGCGATTCTAGGTTATCATGGATGTCCAGTCGCAGCTCCTTCAGGTCATTCTTGACTGTGCGTCCACGTTGCAGGAGGCCGACCTGGTCCCCCCCTTCCATCTTCCAGCTGCAGGGACTTGTGGACGATGTATTCACTGTCCCTCCTGCTCATATGGCCGCCCGTCGCAGACGACGTTCCCTAACTATATGCGATATAGGGGCGACTTGTAATTTTTGATATAAGTAAAGGCCGTCAGTCCTCCCATTATATTCCCATTGATGAAGCCCTGCCCGTAAATAAGGAGAGAGTCTGTAAATATACACACAGAATCCGTTCTCGCCCTCGTTCATAGGAGCGTAGAAGGTTACCCAGCGGCCCTATTTCGTCAGCTTCTAAGTTCCGTCCCGTGTCCACGCTGGACTTACGTTAACTGGGGAATGCTGGGGAAAGCATATTCTAACAAAAGCAAAAGGAACCCTATTTCACGTTTAATTAACAACTAACGAAAACTGAAATCACAAACTAGGAGGCAGTAACACAAGGAACAAATCTTGGACTTGGATCTTCTGGCTTACAGAGGTTCAGCTCTAATGGCTTTTCCTTTTACGTCTGTAGGAAACACGATCAGGAAACACGACGATCGAAGTATGCACGGGAGATGCCTATTGGTGGCGATGAGGTTCGCAACCCATCACACCGCATCTCTCGCGGGTGCGAAAAGAGAAGAATGGAGCGCCGCATCGGTTAAAGTGTGGCAGTCCATTCTTTCTGCCTACCCCTTCGGGGAGACGGCGTGATGGTTAGTTAGTTAAAGCCGTGCCACACTGTTTTAAACAAGCTCTCCACATCGGTCTCCACCGGCGGTTTAAAACTGTGTAGACACTTGTTTGAAACCAAAATTCGTTTGACCTTCAACAAACTTTGTGGACGGACGCGCATAGTATGCGTGTGGATCCACCGTTTAAACACGCATTCCACATGTGGACGCTACACCAACCGTGGGCTCCACAGCTCTGCACCAAGGTCACCCCTGTGGAGAGCTTGCTTCAGTGTGGCACGGCCTTTAGTCTGTAGGAAACATTGTTGGAATGTGATTTGGTAGTTGTCGTATGATGGGGCTAAATGTATGGCCCGGAGTATCCCTCCGAAAGAGGGCGAGGGAGGATTTAGGGTTTATGATAAAGTATTACATTAATTTTAGTGTGCACAAAAGGAAAAATAATGAACCGGGGGGTAAGGACAGGAGCAGGGACATACAGATCGACCCTCGCATAAACCAAACGCTAAATCACCTTCCCACACATGTTCCAGTAGTATTATTAAGCCCAAAGTATCAAAGAGGCATTTTAACACGGAACTATTTATTATTGTACAGTCTAATGGAGAAAATAATCACGTAGATAGAAGTATTCAGTGCGCAATGGAGTGGAGTGGAGTATGGCTGGCTGGCAGTAGTTCCGGACGTTAGACGAGCCGCAAGTTTGTCAACAAACCGGCGTGAAGTTGGCCCCAGTTATTAGGAAACGTATTATAATAATTGAACCGGGAAATGTACAGCCAATTCAGCCAATCCAGTGACGGGGACTGCTTCTCGCGAGTGAATTCACTATCATTTGATATTATCTCTCGAACAATGATATAAAACTTTATATAGTCCATTGTTTTGGCCGAAACACTATGATATTTTAACATTTTATAACTGTTAATTAAAAAACTTTGTTTTATATCACAAATTGTATTTATTTTACTTTACGACAGCTGTTTCATCAACCAATGTTGACATCATCAGGTGTTACAAAAATATATATCAAAATTACGAAAATTTTGACATTTGATATATATTTTTGTAACACCTGATGATATCAACATTGGTTGATGAAACAGCTGTCGTAAAGTAAAATAAATACAATTTGTGATATAAAACAAAGTTTTTGAATTAACAGTTATAAAACTTTATATTTAATTAGAATTAAAACTACTGTTTTCTACAAGTTTGATTATGTTTTATGAGAATAATACGAATACAATAATGTTATATTAGAGTCCTGTTCTTGCATCCCGCTACGCAAAGTTTAATTAGTTTTTTCAAATCCTATGAGTAACACATTCAATATCATCAATCCAAATAATAAAAAAATACAATATTATTTCGCAACAAAGAAAAAGCAGGAAACTTTGGACTGTAAAGTCGGTCATATAATAAGAACGTGCGTCACGCTGGGAAATTATATTGAAGCTAAATTATCTTTTCGCACACAGTGCCTACATTTTGTAATTAAAAGGTGGGCCACACTGTTTGAAACAAACTCTCCACAGGGGCGACCTTGGTGGAGAGCTGTGGAGCCCGCGGTTGGTGTAGCGTCCACACTTGGTTTAAAACAAACTCTCCACAGTAGACACTATTTTCGTATACGTCCGCACTCCACCGATGCACGGTGTTTCAGGGTGCGATATTACGAGCTACTTTTGGTAAAAACCCAATGACATGGAAATGGCTAATTATAAGTGTTTAGGGAAGAGTATTAGTCATCCAGTTCACACAATAAATTTGAGGCAGATTTGTTGAAATTTCAACCCCTAAATTACCTACCCAATTGCATGCAACAACAAAACCGGTTCAGTCGTATTGTTTCGCCGCTAACCGATTGATATATACCTATGAATTTTATATTCAAAATTAAAAAAATACTTCTATTTCTATCTTTATACTCAAGGTCGAGCTGCAAAGGGCCTTTTACGGTCTCATATTTAAAAAAAATCTTACGAAATACGCTATTCAAATACCTACTTTATGTAAAGACAGAGAGATAGACAGATATATGTGTTTCTATCGTAGAAGTCAACAGACATATACATTTTATAAGAATAAAATTTTCAAAATAATAATTTTACAGAATAATGAAAAGTAGCTCGTAATATTAAGATTTGAAACACCGTGTGACGCCGCTACGCAACTGACCTTGACTGGTGGAATCAAACAGCTAAACATGTGGAATGCGTGTGGAATCCACAAGGGTAAAACGAATTTTGGTTTAAAACAATTGTCTACACAGTTTAAAACCGTTGGTGGAGACCAATGTGGAGAGCTTGTTTATAACAGTGTGGCCCGCCTTTAATACGAATGAACACGTCTGTTTTATAAAAGCTTTATTATATTTTTTTATGAATGACATGTTTCGCCTGTTTAAGGCATCATCAAATGTAGCGAAAATTAAACGAGCTGCTGTTTATATATATTCACGAGTTAAAGGAGCAGAACACTGTAATTAAGGTAATTTACGTGGTCCAATACATTGTTGAAATGAATGAAGGGATGATTTCCTGCATTTCCTGCACCCCAGAATGCAGGAAAGTTTTACCTGGAACTAGTTAAAAAAAACTAACTAACCATCACGACATTTCTCCGGAGGGGTAGGCAGAGATGATGGATCGCCACAATGCTCTGTCCTGGCATACCCCTCGAGATTCCTCTACATTCATACATCGTACAATGCACGCACGTCGATTATTCCGACTTCGAATGTGACCGCCTTTTAGTAATTGATTAATTTGGTCATGCCGTGTTTTCCTCGGTCGTTCTCGGCTTCTTTTTCCACTCACGCTGCTTGTGTACATTTTTTTTACCATTCTGCTCTCATCCATTCGTTCCATATGTCCAAACCATTTAAGGGATCCTTTTTTAATTTTATCCATGATGCAGTCATCTGCCTTACATTTCTTTCTTATTTCATCGTTCGGTATTCTATCATATAACGTTTTCCCGCACACTCTTATTAGTGATCTCATTGCTCATCTGCTTTCATCCTTCTTTTGCCAGCTCCAAGCTTCACTTCCATACATGAGGGTTGGCACTAGAACTCCATTGTATACTGCCATCTTTGCTTCTGTGGATATATTTCTATTTGCAGTAATGCCTTTGATTGCGCCCAGCACCAACCCATCTTTCGATGGCTTCTCCATTTTTCCGTCTCTTGTAAACATGCTTCCCAGATACGTAAATTCGTTAACTTGCTCCAATTTCTCGCCCATCGCACTTATATCACAAATCGTCATACATTCTTCTTTCTCGAAAACCATCACTCTAGATTTAGACACACTAATTAAATGGATGAATATAATGTTTACATAGATAATGACGTTATATAGGTATAGTAAGTTTTTTTTCATTTCAGTGTTCAAAAGCAATAGCATATAAATTGGAGTGACATCTCCAGGCGTTATCTAGCAATACGATAATGGCAGTAGCCTTTCACATTGCGTTAAAAAAGATCTTCTGCTTAGTGCTTAAAATCCAATCTTCATAGATGGCGCTAGTGTGTAGATTGAAACTACCCTGTAAAGGGTGGTGTTGGATATTAACATATATACAACTTCCAAAAATTTGTCAGACATGGTGGTCATAAGAAAAGGTGGAATAGGGAATGTTGTATTACATAAAGCGTGCACTTAACCCAACCAATGACAGGTCATAAGTCCTGTAAACACCTCGATCACCATATTCTGTTTCCAATTTGAATCTTCGTCTCTATTGTGAGATACAATTAAGTTACGATAATGATTTTACATACAGTCGAACTTGGTTATTACGAGGAAGATGGGACCGACTGAATTTGATCGTTACAAGCATTACTCGTTATATCAGAGAATAGGTATTACTTACTTGCAAACTAAGGTAAGTGCCCGCCCCACTGAAGGAATACAGGCGAGGCGAGGCGAGGCACGGCGCCACTGAGGTCGCCTGAGGCCGGCCACTTCTATATGGTACTTGCAGCAGGCCTCCCCTCGCCTTGACCGCGGCTCTCCGGATTTGTTTACCGAGATGGCAGTGCACGATGGAGTTCTAGTGCCGACACTAATAATAATAATTATAATAATAAATTGGATTATTTATAGAGCGCCATTTTTATGAATTACTCATCTCAAGGGGGCTGTAGAAGATGCTCCGTTTTATCGACTAGATAATAATAATAATAATGATAACAATAATAATAAACATAGTATGAGTGCTGCACCTGACGAAGTCGATCAGCCCTTCCTGTCAGGAAATGATAAGGCGCCTGTCTGGTCTCCTGACGGAGTAACACTGCCTGGACACGTGGGAGACGTTCACTTGTTTGTTGGCACTCTCGATGAGTGTCGCAATTGGATATAGGAACACATATCTCTATGCTAACTTACTTAATTACTTCTCATTTTGTTTAATAGTTCTTACATCATCATAGCGCGAGCCAAATTGATGTACTGGGTATATAGCTAAATATTGATTCTCATTACATGTGATAGGTAGCTAATCTATCGCTATTTTATTGTCACGTGAATTCTACACCAGACCAAAGACTGAGAATCACACTGTCATCGCCGGGAATCGAACCCGGGACCTTCGTTGTGGCAGTCATAGCTGTTGCCACTCTTCCACGAAGCTCTCCGGAGGGGTAGGCAGAGTGGATTGACCACCACACTGCTCTATCCTAACATACCTCTCGAGCGTACTCTATTTTCATACATCGTAACATGCACGCTCGTCGATTTTTCTGATATCGAATGCCGGCGCCTTTTAAATTAATTTGATCTATCGGCATGTATCTCGATCGTCCTCGGCATATTTTTCCCTTCACGCTGCTTGTATACAACTTTTCAACCACCACTTTCCTCTCATCCGTTCGTTGCATATGTCCAAATCATCTTAAACTAAATGATTCTTTCTAAAATTTTATTCAGGATGTAATTATTGCTTTACATTTCTACCTTACTTCGTCGTTCTGTATTTTATCGTACACGGTTTTTCGGTACATACTTCTCAGTGATCTGATCTGTACGGCATTTATAATACTTTCATCCTTCTTTTGTCAGCTCCAATCTTCACTTCCACATCTCAATGTTATTATAGTATATTCGGAATGAATTTATGAACTTTCTGTAAAATTGTAGCTTCGTTGCGCGGCACTTCATTCCCAGCTCATGTCCCTCGTATCCGAGGAAGACTTCCCTTTACGAATGTGGGTCCTTATGCGGCTAATCCTGGACCAACACATCGGGGGATCTAGAGCAGGGGAAGATGTTGGCAGTGGAGCCGCCACCGTCTCCCGATGGTTCCGCTTTATTTTCATTCTTTTGTCTGCGGCATCGCCTTTGCGTTGCGCTTCAATGCCGTGCCACACTGTTTTAAACACGCTCTCCACATCGGTCTCCACCGGCGGTTTAAAACTGTGTAGACACTTGTTTGAAACCAAAATTCGTTTGACCTTCAACAAACTTTGTGAACGGACGCGCATAGTATGCGTGTGGATCCACAGTTTAAACACGCATTCCACATGTGAAGAGCTTGTTTACAACAGTTTGTGGACGCTACACCAACCGTGGGCTCCACAGCTCTCCACCAAGGTCACCCTTGTGGAGAGATTGTTTCAAACAGTGTGGCACGGCCTTTAAAAAGTCCAAAGTCAAAGTCGCAGTTCATCTGTATTTCTTCATTGAAACAGATAAGTTGAGCTCCAGCCTCCGCCACGGCATTCAGCCTCCTTAAGGAGTTTTAAAACAGTTTTTTAAGCAGTTTTAAAACTGTTCTCCGAATCCGCAAGAGTTCTGGGATCAATTGGGGAATGTTATCAGCTGAACTCTGAATAAAATGCCCCCCTCCAATTGTGGAGTATTTCGGTCCCCCGGGCTCGTGACTTCCACTGGACACTCGGAGTTTAATATGCTTAATCTGAGAGGGCCATTAGCCTCATTATCGCGACCCCTCGGGGACACCGAACCGAAAGGTACAAACAGTTTCTGCGATTACAGTCCACTTGTGTTCGTTTCGTGCGCTTTTTTACTCCCACACCGCTGATTGGAATTTGTCCCGACGCGAGTAATGTTTAGTTTATGGTCATTTGGCACTTTGTGTAAATTAATGAGTTCCGCAGTAATCTACGTCGTGTGCGCTTTAATTTAAAATGATTCTTTCCATTCGGTGTACCGTTTAAAGCTGCTGTACTTGCGGTGACCGGACCACTATCCTCTTTGTTCTTGACGATGAGCCATTTGCAAGATTAGAAATAATAGCTATAAATAGGTCTGTCTTGCGTAGCCCCGCACATCACGCTGCTGTCTGCTAGTTGCGCCCCCCGGTCAGTGATACAGTTGCCATAGATATCTAATATATTACAGGTTCATATGACGATATCCGTCGACAAAACAAAATGTCTAACAATATACAGACAGCCTTTCAGATGCAAACTATAATAATTGCCGAGATAGACCCATAGAACAGGTCATAAAGTCCAGACATCTGGGTGTGGAGTTCTGGAGCATCTAGTTGCAGCGATCTGTATAATTTAGTTAAATAATAGACTAATAAAGCAGCAGTTATCTCCGAATGCCCGAAGGACACTGTTTGGGACAATAAGTAAGACAATAATGCTAGTGAAAAGCAATGTTTGGATTTATAAAACATGCATCAGGGCCATTATTATCACAGAATCGAAGCAAGGGCAGGCATTGTACAAACCAAACATCTCCTAAGTGTAGCAGAAATGAAAACATTGGGACCTATCGTGGGTAGAACCCTTAGAGATAGGCTACCCATCGAAGAGATTCACAGATCCTGCAAAAATGATGACATAGTGAGATGGAGTAGGCAGTGTATGAATGTGTAGGAATCTCTCGCCACCAATGTTCCAAGCTGATATCTACGTTAGGAATATCATCTTGTATAACAATCCCCGGATGTTGTTCTCCTTGGCAGTGAGTGAGAGTGTGGGTGTGGGTTCGGCTGCACGAGACAAAGATTAGCCTATCTTATCTGCGGCGGTTGATTCACACTCTCGGCGCTCTATCTACTTCTATCTTCTTCTAGGACACTCCGCATTCACAATATCGCTTGACTTGCACGTCTCGTGATTGGGCACTGCCATCTTAGCTCTTTTGGATAGACTTTAGGTGGGTACCATTCACTTTGAAAACGAAAACGATATATGATACAATATGAAATAAGGAAGAAATGATGAATGCGTCATAAGTAAAATTTAAAAAAATGAAACCTGAGGTTGGTTGATGGAACGAATGAACGAGAGAATAATGGCTAAAATATTGTATACAAGCAGTGTCAGTGGAAGGGGAACCCGCGGAAGCCCAATGAAAGCATTAACAAATTAAATACTAAAAGGCGACCACATTCAAAGTCGGAAAAATCTACGAGCGTGCATATTACGATGTATGAATGTAGAGGAAGTTAGAGAGGTATGTCAGGACAGAGCAGTATGCCGGTCCATCCCCTCTGCCGACGACGTGATGGCCAGTTATTTAAAATTGAACATTTAAAATAATTTTATTTTAGCTCTCTTTTTGTTGTTGATACGCTTCCCTTCTTCTTCTTCCTCAGCCTCTTCCCGTCCACTCCTGTACGAAGACCTCCTCCATTCGCTTCCATGTCACTCTGTCCTGTGCAGTCTGCATCTGTTCAGATCATCCTTTCACCGTAGTTGCGGTCGCCCTGCACTACTCTTTGCCGTCCACGGTCTCCAAGTCAGCAGTCTTCTTGTCCACTTTTCATCTGAGCTTCTGGCTACGTGACCTGCCCATTGCCATTTTAGAGTCCCTTCCACTTCCCTTACTGAGACATTATATAAATGTGACACTCTTGCAGTAATATCGGGGTGGACCGTGTCTAGTCGCAAGCTGATTAACATCTTGATACAGCGATGAATGGTACTATGCTGTAGTCCTCCTAATTAATATTTCCCGCCATACTCTCGTTACATCAGAATTCCTTACAAGATTTCCTGACTAAAATATTTAATGAGAAACCTTGGTCCATCTCGCTGTGTTTTCCTCACTTGGTATCAACCTCCCGGGTGTCGTGTATGTTCTGAATATGTTTAAAACAAACCCAACTTTGTGTACAATCACTTATTTCCTGTTACATTTTTTTAATCCTTTCTTTCATTATTTTATTCGGTGTCATGTCAGGTCTTCCCGACGTTGACTATTACCTGAGAGTAGGAGGCATTCTGTCTCTGGCTGCTGGAAACAGCTCCTTGACACTCCTAAAATCCTGTCTGGTCCTTAATGTTGTGGAGCCAGGATATTCGCCTCCTACCAAGACCTCGTTGACCTTCTATTTTGTCTTCAATGATCGGGTGCAACAATAAATATTTTTCTCCCTTAATAAAATTATCTAAATCTGCCACCTTACGGGCTTTAGATATCTCCGACAGCGACAGCACAGATTATTTTACCTACCGGCCACCAGAACCAATCTGCCTCTGGTGACACCGGTGGGAAGAGCAATTAGTCTGATGAACGCGGTCTCCTCGGAGATCGACGTCTTTCATATTAGTGAAGGTACGTTCAGGAGACAAATACTCTTGACTTTTGAAAGTATCTTGTCTTCCTAATGTCAAACCATCTCTAATGCGTTCCTGGTACTATGTTGTATTTTTATAATATTTTACCTGTACTCAATAGATGCCTTAAACATTTTCCTGTTTGTAATGTCTTTTGAGTTAATTAACTGATTTGATTTGATTTCCCAGAGGGTTCCTACTCCTGTGAGGTGGGTTGGATAGTGATTCGAAATGCACATGATGCGCATGCCCCTTGAACGTTTCTGGATTATTTTGAATTTTGTTCTTATTGTTGTACGACAATAGTGTAGAAAACAAAAGGAGAACACTTTGGTGTTGTGAAACTTAACGTGTGTGAAAAAAATATTTCCATTAAAAGTTAAAACTTATTACTGCTTAAGATTATACAGTGAACCAAGATTATAAGGGGTACAAAATCTTTCATTCCGTGAATATCTCGTACTCTTTCTTTGACGACATCCGGTTTATTGCCTATTTATATTGTGATTGTGGGGACAATGAGAACATATAAGAAATAGGGTTATTTATAATAATGACTTATTTCATTTCTAAATATCAATTGTTCGCACATATGTGCGAAGTTTCCGACATTCATGTGTAAATTTTCAATATAGTTTTCTTTTTTGAATAAAAGGCGGGCCACACTGTGGTAAACAAGCTCTCCACCGGCGGTTTAAATCTGTGTGGACACTGGTTTGAAACCAAAATTTGTATACTGAATGCGAGTGGATCCACATTTGTAAACACGACAAACACGCATTCCACATGTTTAGCGGTTTGATTCCACCAGTCAAGATCAGTTACGTAGCGGCGTCGCACG
Source organism: Lepidostoma basale (assembly GCA_022606425.2). Lineage (NCBI taxonomy): Eukaryota > Metazoa > Arthropoda > Insecta > Trichoptera > Lepidostomatidae > Lepidostoma > Lepidostoma basale. Next base: position 280,506 of record JAHDVF020000447.1, on the reverse strand, counting down.
GTGTTTCAAATCTTAATATTACGAGCTACTTTTCATTATTCTGTAAAATTATTATTTTGAAAATGTTATTCTTACAAAATGTATATGTCTGTTGACTTCTACGATAGAAACACATATATCTGTCTATCTCTCTGTCTTTACATAAAGTAGGTATTTGAATAGCGTATTTCGTAAGATTTTTTTAAAAATATTATATGAGACCGTAAAAGGCCCTTTGCAGCTCGACCTTGAGTATAAAGATAGAAATAGAAGTATTTTTTTAATTTTGAATATTAAATTCATAGGTATATATCAATCGGTTAGCGGCGAAACAATACGACTGAACCGGTTTTGTTGTTGCATGCAATTAGGTAGGTAATTTAGGGGTTGAAATTTCAACAAATCGGCCTCAAATTTATTGTGTGAACTGGATGACTAATACTCTTCCCTAAACACTTATAATTAGCCATTTCCATGTCATTGGGTTTTTACCAAAAGTAGCTCGTAATATCGCACCCTGAGACACCGTGCATCGGTGGAGTGCGGACGTATACGAAAATAGTGTCTACTGTGGAGAGTTTGTTTTAAACCAAGTGTGGACGCTAAACCAACCGCGGGCTCCACAGCTCCCACCAAGGTCACCCTTGTGGAGAGCTTGTTTATCACAGTGTGGCCCGCCTTTAAATGATATTTTTCAATATGGTGGTCAGCGGTTATTAAACGTTATTGCGGTAGACACGTGCACTCCGTAATCGCCTTGTTTTTTCTAGATAAAAGGATGACCAATCTATGTTACGCTAATTAATATAATAACGTCCCAGCTCTTCAGTCTGTCCAGCTAGCCGCAGAGGAGGCTATCCGTCCGTGTTATCTCAATAATTCCATCCAACGGGGCATCTAATTAGTATAGCTTCATTATTTATTCATGAAGTCTACGCCCGGTTACGGCTTTGATTTTAAGAAGAAAAAAAAACATGTATCGATGTCGTTTACTATAAAAATGATAATTTAATTATATTGTAGGAGTTTAACCCATTAACGCCTGGGTATTTATTTATTTATTCGTCCACTTTCATTCATCGTGTCATGCACAAAATCGATTTCTCAGACTCCTTACGTGGCCTACATTAACAATATATAATTGATTTGATCTTGCCACGCTTTCCGCGGCCTTCTAGCTCCATTCACGTCGTTTACACATACTTATTTCACCATTCCGTCTTCATTCATCCTTTTCATGTGTCCAAACCACATTAATAGGAATGTAGAGCGGAAGAAGGTATTATGAACAAAATTATGAAAGGATCGCTGCGATGGTTCGGACATATGGAACGCATGGATGGAGAAAGAATGGTTAAGAAAGTATACGTTAATGATGTAAATGGAGTAAGGAGTCGAGGCAGACCGAGGAAAATATGGCATGACCAAATTAATCAAATTTTAAAGGTTGGTCATGTTTGAAGTCGGAAGAATCGACGTGCGTGTATGACTCGTTGTATGAATGTGGAAGAACCTAGAGAGGTTTGCCAGGGTAGAGTAGTGTGTCAGTCCATTTTCTGCCTACCCCTGCGGGGAAACGGCGTGATGGTTTGTTTGTTTGTTTCATTATTTTGTTCAGAACACTTTTCATTTGCACCGCATTCACTTCTTATATGATTTGGATTTGACACTCTATCATATACAGACCAGAATTATATCTTCTCTTCTATAGTGAATGCGGGTTTCGTCATCACTTCAGTTCCGTGTGCAGGGCCGGACTGTAACAGACTTGTTTCAACAGTTTTATCACTCTGTACACACGTTTCATGTTAAACAATTCTCGTATTTGATCGGTTAAGCTTAAACACACACGTTTTTAGCACACTGCGAGGACTCGCGGCTATCGGCCATGGTAATAATAGTAAGATAAAACATTTCTCTTGTTGTTTTCTCTACTTGAGAATAAATGGCCATCAGCACGCACTTCCCCCGCGGAGATTACGCGGCTAGGGTTAGAGGTAAACTAGCGAGGCCGTGTCGAGTTGTCTGTACTGCTATATGGCAGCAGAGAGTTGGAATTCTTTAGATGTGTCAACTTTGAAAAAATCACGGACCAAAATTTCGAAAAGATTATCAGTAAATTTCAGTAACGCAGTAGAAAGTGATATAGGAGACATCGCGGAAACAGTAGCTCAAATTTCAACATGTGCTGCTTGCGACGAAGAAGATGTAGTGAGACTGAGTGGTTAAATTGCGATAAAACAATCCTGGATTCCAAATTTTGAATAATGAGGAAATAATTAAAGAAATATCTGTCTCAGAGGAACACGATCAAGAAGACGAAGAAGAGATTTGCGAGGAGGGAGATATTGGTCCTACACATTCTGAAGCTTTTCAGTGTTTAGATGTCACCATGAAGTGGTTTGAGAGTCAAGAAGAGTGTAATTCAGGACAACTTACATGTCTTAAAAGTATTCACGATTTGGCAACTTCAAAAAGAAAATCTAGCTTTAAGCTGAAATCGATAATTGATTTTTTTAATAAAACTGAATATACTTGTCTTTTCCTGTCAATTATATATTTTTTCTATTATCCGGATTTGTCCTTATCCGGACTACCTTCATCCCCAATTAGTCCGGATAATCGAGGTTCTACTGTTTTAACATATACACAGGGAGGATATTTGTGAGAGTGTGAGTTACACCTCCGAAATGGGTTATAGAATGCTATTGATTTGAAAATGACTTCTTCTTCTTCGTGTGTCCTGTCGGGTCCCCTCGACGTCGAATATCAGTTGAGAGTGCGTGTTCTTCTCTTGCGCAGTTCTAAATAGTGCCTCGGCTGTTCCATCCCAGTCCAGTCAAGAATGTTCCGGAGCCAAGAGGTCCGCCTATCTCCCCACACATCGACGATCCTCTATTTTGCCCTTCATGATCAAGCGCAGCAGCTCGTACTTTTCTCCTCTAAGCAAATGTCTCAGGCAGGACACCTTCCGGACCTTGATATCGGTCAGCAATTGTTTATCTATTTTTGCTCTTTATAGCACAACAATTTAGAGAGTATCTTGTATTCCTAAAGTCGAGCCGTCTCTCATGCGTTCCTAGTATTATATAACTATGTTTTACCTGTTAATTTACCATTAATATATTTTAATGGTAAAATGACAGGTATAGACGTATGTGTGGTAGAACGATATACGACAGAATCTCAAATGCTGATATAAGAAAGGAATGTAGAGCGGAAGAAGGTATTATGAACAAAATTATAAAAAAGGATCGCTGCGATGGTTCGGACATATGGAACGCATGGATGGAGAAGGATGGTTAAGAAAGTATACGTTAATGATGTAAATGGAGTACGGAGTCGAGGCAGACCGAGGAAAACATGGCATGACTAAATTAATCAAATTTTAAATGTTGGTCATGTTAGAAGTCGGAGGAATCGACGTGCGTGTATGAGTCGTTGTATGAATGTGGAGGAAGATAGGTTTGCCAGGATAGAGTAGTGTGGCGGTCGATTCTCTCTGCCTATCCCTGCGAAAACGGCGTGATGGTTTGTTTGTTTGTGTTTGTTTTTGTTCAATATATTTTACCTGTTCTCAACTTTAATATTTCTTTGTAATATCTTTGAGAATTAAACTGATTTGATTTTGAAGTTTCCTAAAATAAAAGTTGTAATTTTTCGACCCCTCTAATTGTGTTTCTCTCTTTAAGAGAGTAAACTTTACTCTTCGGAAGTTAGGGCTACCACCTCCCTTGCATGAATATGAGTGTCCATGTGTGTACGGACCGGGTCTCGCGGGACCAGTTTATTGTTGTTGGCAGGCAAGGTCCGCCCGCGTGCTGTGACCGAACCAACCGGTCCGGCGACACCGCTCATGCCTCTCTTGAGAATACTTCAGTTAGTATCTTTGCATAATTAAGACAAACACAACGGTCGATTATCAAGCAGTCGATCACCAGCCACTATTCCGTACTTACTGATCCTCACGTGGGACGTATTATTCTGGGCTTCCCTCGTGTGGTGTCCAAGTAAGGGATGTTTTAATATTTGTGAACCACAACTTAATTAGCGTACAACTTAATTCAACAAAATGGTATGCGGTATATCCACTTTCAAGATTTACGCAAAACACTAAGAAATGTGAAAGCAATTTTGGATAGTGAGGGAGGGTGATACAAGTGTTGATGAAAGCATTAGAACTGGTGTAAGCGCGATTGGTATAAATGACAATACAGAAAAAATAAGTATGAATGAGATTGAAAGATCTGTGAAAGCAATGAAAAGTGACAAAGCTGTAGGGTATGACTGCATCGCTATAGAATTTATCAAAAACGGTGGCGAAGTAGTTTCCGCATGGATATGTAACGCACGTTTTAATGCGCCCTTGAGGTGATTACATCACAAAAACGGCGCTTTAAAAGTTAGCATATTATTATTATTATTATTAATATCCTTACACATCTCTCGACTTCCTCTACATTCGTACACCGCAAAATGCACGCTCATCCATTGTTCTTGGCCGCCTTTTAGTAATTGATTTGATTCGGTCATGCCATAATAGCAATAATTATAATATGCTAACTTTTAAAGCGCCGTTTTTGTGATGATGACTTTGTGATGTAATCACCTCAAGGGCGCATTAAGACGTATTTTAAATCTAAATGTGAACGCTGCATCTGATTCATATTCGCGATCCATTAGATAATAACAACCTAAAAACCCACCTTTTCAAAATATCCCATAAAATGTAAACAACGGTTACCTGATTGCTGGTGTCACATGCAGCTCTCATGACTAAAAACATTGTCAAAGCGCCCTTGAGGTGAGCTATTCACGAAAACGGCGATATACAAATTAGCCTAATTATTATTATTATTATTAAGTTTTAAATTGAGTATGAAATATGAAAAAGATGGGTTTTCAGCTTAGATTTGAAATCTGTCGGATCATTTATGCATCTGAGGTGTGAGGGAAAAATTTTCCAAGCTGATGGGCCGGCTACCGCAAACGCTCGATCCCCGAATTTGTACTAGGGCAACGCTTTGGCTCAACTAATCTTCCAATTGCCGAGGAGTTCGCCGAGGTGGATATAATTTGGAGCCATTCCATGTAGCGCTTTGTAGACTGTCCAGCAGAGTTTATACTGGATTCTTTCCGGACTAAGCCAGTGAAGTTCTTTGAGATGTTGTGTTGTATGGGACTTTTTTGAAATGCCTTTAATGAGCCTTGCTGCTGCATTGAACGCAGATTGAAGTTTGTTTAATTGTTGTTTTGGAATGTTTGCATAAATTCCATTTCAATAGTCAAGTCGTGACACAACGAAGGAATTTACAAGAGTTTTGAAAGTGTCATGGGGAATACTACTTTTGACTTAGGTGGAAGAAACTAGCGCTGACCGTGTTATTAATTTGGGATTTTAGGGACAGATTTGCGTCAAGATAAACACCAAGAAGCTTTGTGGAGCTTTTGGGAACGATATCATTGTCAGCTGTCGAAATTGAAGAATGATCGATAAGATATTGACGCTTTGCGGAAGCAGTCCAGAGAAATTCCGTTTTGGATGGATTTAGTTTAAGTTTGTTTGATGCCATCCATTTATACTAACTGACCAACACTCTGCACATCTCTCGAGTTCCTCTAGAATATTGTGGTGACTGTGTTGTGTTGTGTTGCAGGCGGGCGTGGCGCCAGCATGCTCCGCGCGGCGCTGTCGCTGCTGGCGGGCGGGGGCTATGAGGACATGGCGGGCTGCCTGGCGGGCTGCAGCGGCCGGGGCGAGTGCCTCAACGGCACCTGCTACTGCGAGATCCGCTACGCGGGGGACGCGTGCGGCGGGCCCAACCTGCCCTACCACAGGGGTGAGTGCATCTCCTGGCTGGCTCGCCTCACTGGACCCGCGCCAGACAGGATTGCGTTTCTAGTACGAGCGCGGTCCATTTATTTTTACCGTAACGTGCAGACAGACTGCGCGGACATTTCATATTATTATATAACTAACTAACTAACCATCACGCCGTCTCCCCGAAGGGGTAGGCAGAAAGAATGGACTGCCACACCTTTCTTTCCTGACATATTTCTCTCGCTTCTTCAACATTTATACATCGTGTCATGCACGCGCGTCGATTTCTCTGACTCCTCACATGGCCGACATTCAATATTTGATTTATTTGATCGTGCCACGTTTTCCTTGGTCTTCCTCTATTTCTGGTACCATATATTATTATATTATTATATTTTATCACTAAAGGCCGTGCCACACTGTTTGAAACAAGCTCTCCACATCGGCCTCCACCGGCGGTTTAAAACAGTGTAGACACTTGTTTGAAACCAAAATTCGTTTGACCTTCAACAAACTTTGTGGACGGACGCGCATAGTATGCGTGTGGATCCACCGTTTAAACACGCATTCCACATGTGGAGAGCTTGTTTACAACAGTATGTGGACGCTACACCAACCGTGGGCTCCACAGCTCTCCACCAAGGTCACCCCTGTAGAGAGGTTGTTTAAACAGTGTGACACGGCCTTAAAGATCAACCCGTGAGTCATTCCAATTACTCACCATTAAAAATTATGGCATGTTTGAACATGTTGCGAAATGGATACACCTCTCGTGAATTCAGGTGATTATAATAACATGATGTGTGCAGGGATAGGCGGCGTGTTCCTGGGCGTGGCGCTGGTGTGCGCGGCGCAGCTGCTGGCGTGCGTGGCGGCCGAGTACCGCCGGCTGAAGGCGCCCTCGCTGCTGCGCGCCTGCCGCGTCACCACGCAGAAGCTGCTCTACCTCGTCTCCTTCCTGGCCGCGCTCATCCGCGGCGCCTACTTCTCCGCCCCCTACGAGGAGAGCTGGGCCAGCAGCCTGCTCTCGGCCTACTACCCGCTGCTCATGTCCGGCTCCTCGCTCATCGTCTGCTTCTGGGCGGAGGTGAGTCACGTCACCACAACTCTGCTCAATAATGTTTTTGTAAGGAGAGTTACAGCGCCTCGTGACAGCGGGGCTCGCGGATGTATTCTGATTTCATTTATTTCTTGATAAACTTAAGGTATTCAAATGATTCTACTGAAATCTCTTGATGGGAAGTTCGAAATAATTCATTGAAGCGATGCATGACCTATGACTACCGCAACGGAGGTCCCGGATTCGGTTCGCGGCGATGGCAGTGTAATTGTCACACTGTCATTGGTCCGGTGTACAATTCACGTGCAAAAAAAAACGGTGATAGATTAACTACCTATCACATGTTATGATAATCAATATGATAACTTAAAAAAACTAATTGTATACAGTAATTGGATTTAAAATGACGTGTTGTATAAAAAAAGTTGATAAACGAGAACATAAGATCGATGTTTTTTTATTGATTAAACGCTGCTTATTCCAATTTTCAGTTTAATTTTCTCGACATGTTTCGAAGGTTTTATACCTTCGTCGTCGATAGAGAAAACGATACAAACTATGAAAGTGTATAACCTTAGAAATATGTCGAGAAAAATAAATCACAAGTGGGAAAAAAAACAGTGTTCTGATTCATAGAAATATTTATATATTTAAGAATATGCCATGAAGGTCGTCTAATGTGTGTACTTTAACGTAGAATACCACAAAATATCAATAAAAAAAACATCAATGTATTCCATTGTAATTGTAAGAGTGAAATGTTCTATGAAATGATATTCCTTCGGAAAGTAAAATACCGCAGGCGCGTTTATGTATGTATGGAGGAAAACCTTTATAAACTTATACTTATTTTAGCGCGTTTAGTAGAGAGTATACGTCCCTAATCCAAAATATATATAACAACGCAACTGTTCAAGTAATATTCAATGAGGACTGGTCGACAGACAAGATACAGATAAAAAGGGGAATCCGACAGGGAGACACAATATCCCAAAAACTGTTCACATTAGCCCTCGAATACATTCTCAAAAATCTGAACTGGGAAACGTTAGCAACACTCCGGAGGAACTAGCTGAAATGCTGAAAGAACTAAACGATGTATCAAAATCTGTAGGTTTGAATATGAACCTGGCAAAGACCAAGATGATGGGCACGGAAAGGCTTGAAATCAACGGGGACGGCAACAGAATTGAGAATGTCCAAGAATATACATACCTGGGACACAATATTCGATTGGGCCGAGATAACCAAACCGCAGAGCTAAAAAGAAGAATTGGACTAAGCTGGGCAGCTTTCGGAAACATGAGTTACATCTCTGAAGGCTGCCTTCTGCCAGTTGGTACTTACGGTCTTGAAACTATTACACTGTCCAAACAAAGTTCCCAGAAACTACGAGTGACCCAAAGTGCCATGGAAAGAGCCATGTTAGGAATAAGCCTAAGAGACAGAGTCAGAAACGATACGGTAAGAGAGAAAAACAAAGGTCACTGACATCATCCACCGGGTGGCAACTCTAAAATGGCAATTGGCAGGTCACGTAGCCAGAAGCTCAGATGAAAAGTGGACAAGAAGACTGCTGACTTGGAGACCGTGGACGGCAAAGAGTAGTGCAGGGCGACCGCAACTACGGTGGAAGGATGATCTGAACAGACACGTAGGAATAACCTGGATGCAGTCTGCACAAGACAGAGTGACATGGAAGCGAAAGGAGGAGGCCTTTGTTCAGGAGTGGATGGGAATAGGCTGAGGAAGAAGAATAAGAAGTAGAGAGTAAAATTGAGAGCTGCGCGCGCACCCTATTACGTCAAGTGCATGAAATTATTAAAGTCATAAATGATGGGCAATGTCCGGACATTTCACGCGTGCCAACTCACGAATTGCGAAAACATGTCATAAAACAAGAGACGAATGAAGTGGGTCGTAAAAAGTGTAAAATAGTACGAAAGAACTGACACATTTTAGTGGGGTAATTTAAACTATTTTGCGCAATATCACGTGTATAAACTTTTTATAAGAAGAAAGAAGCCGTACCAAATACATTAGCACAATAATTGGAAGATTAGTTTTCATAATCACAGTTTTTGTGAATAAATTATCATTGACTAAACTTGTGGTAAAATTTTTAACATTTTGAATGTATACAAATACTTGTAGACGAATATTAGATTTTACCCATTGCGGGTTATCATTTTTATGGATTAATTGTATCTCCATAGAGACGAAGATGCAAATTGGAAACAGAATATGGTGGTCGAGGCGTTTACAGGACTTAAGACCTGTCGTTGATTGGGTTAAGCGCACGCTTTATGTAATACAACATACCCCTTTCTGCCCTTCTTACGACCACCACGTCTGACAAATTTTTGGAAGATGTATATATGGCTATAACGCAATACTTTAAAATTCATACTTTTTTGGCGCGTTTTTTAATAAAATTTTATAGATAGTATTTAACACATTTTTTGCATTTTAAATACATTTGATAACATCGAACCACAACAGCCGTTTTATTTTGTATTAATTATTCAATATATTTATAATACCTCTTATCAATAAATTATGTCTAACTTTTAGTCTCTTAAACGAATGTGTGTAAAATCTTTGTATGATATAGTGTCGAATAAAAATATAAGAACTGAATGCGGCGCGAGTGGAAGTTTTATGGATAAAATAATGAAAGGAGCATTAAGATGGTTTTGGACACATGAGAAAAAATTTATGATAAAATAATGGTTAAATATGTGTGTTAATGATGTAAATGGAACTAGAAATAGAGGAAGACCGAGGAAAATGTGTCACGATCGAATATTGAATGTCGGCCACTTGAGGAGTCTGAGAAATCGACGTGCTGGCATAACGTCGAGGAAACGACATTATGTCAGGAAAGAAAAGTGTGGCAGTCCATTATTTCTGCCTGCCCCTTCGGAGAGACGGCGTAATGATGAGATATTATTGAATATTACTCTAACTAACTAACCATCATGCCATTTCTCCGGAGGGGTAGGCAGAGAGGATGGACCGCCACAATGCTCTGTGCTGCCATGCCTCTCTGGATTGTATCTCATTCATACATCGTACCATGCACGCACGTCGATTATTCCGACTTCGAATGTGACCGCCTTTTAGTAATTGATTAATTAGGTCATGGCATGTTTTCCTCTGACGACCTCGGGTGCTTTTTCCCCTCACGTTGCTTGCGTACAACTTTTTAACCATTCTACTCTCATCCATTCGTTCCATATGTCTAAACCATCTCAGGGATCTTTTTTTAATTTTATCCATGATGCAGTCATCTGCCTTACATTTCTTTCTTATTTCATCGTTCGGTATTCTATCATACAACGTTTTTCCGCCCATTCATCTTAGTGATCTCATTTCTACGGCGTTTATCCTGTTTTCATCCTTCTTTTGCCAGCTCCAAGCTTCACTTCCATACATGAGGGTTGGCACTAGAACTCCATTGTGTACTGCCATCTTTGCTTCTGTGGTTATTGAATATATCTTCTTTTTCTTCACTTTTGGTAGACTCTGGAGTGTGTTATTTCAGGCGGGTCCTCTTGAGACGCTGAGCTCCAGCTTTCTCTCCACCGTTTCGGGGGTCTTCCTGGTCGGCGTTGTCCGTTTGGCGTTCCATGGAGAGCTATGTGTGGTATCCTTTTGAGCTCATCCTTTCTACGTGTTGATGCCAGTATCGCCGTCTTTGACGTCCCCATCTAACCACATCTTCGACCTCGCAGATTTCTCGGATTGCTGTATTCCTAACTCGATCACGTAGGGTCTTGCCAGCTATAGCGCGGAGTGTTTTCATCTAAGGACGATAAAAAAATAAAAAACATATATTGAATATATGTTTTTTTTAAATTATTTTATCATCCTTTCTACTAGCATAGAATATTGGCACGTGGAGTTATTTGAGTTTTGTTACGCCTTGGATCTTACGTGCGTAGGTACATAATATGTAAGTACCGCACTTAGCTTTTTTTGTTAATACGATTATTGATTTACTGGTACACACAATAATGGAACTCGGCGGAGTTTTTACATTATTAATTAGCTGTTGAAAAAAAACAGTAATTTATATAATCTTGTTGCGTGCGAGTGAAGGTACGAAGTTAGGTACGCACGCCAGTACCGGGTGAGGAATATTTCTAACATTTTGAATGCATACAAATACTTGTAGACGAATACTGGATTTTACCCATTGCTGGTTATCATTTGAAGGATTAATTGATGATGGAATTAAATTGGAAACAGAATATGGTGATCGAGGCGTTTACAGGACTTAGGACCTGTCATTGGTCGGGTTAAGCGCACGCTTTATGTAATACAACATTCCCCATTCCGCCCTTCTTACGACCACCACATTTTAGAAATGTGAAGCGTTCCCCAACATTGTAGCATATATACATCTTCCAAAAATTTGTCAGACGTGGTGGTCGTAAGAAGGGTGGAATGGGGAATGTATTTAACATAAAGCGATCGCTTAACCCAATCAATGACACATGTCTGGATTATTTTGAATTTCATTGTATGACAGTAGTGTAGAAAACAAAATTTGGTGTTGTTAATTGTGAAAATTTTAACATGTGTAAAAAAATTATTTAAATTAAAAGTGTAGATGAGGGGAGAATGGTTCAAAGATAGTATCACAAGTAGTGATGCGAATGGTTTAAGAAGTCGAAGAAGGTCAGGAAATACATTGTACGGCCAAATTAATAAATTAATGAAATCCGGCCATGTTCGAAGTAGGAAACAATCGACGAGCGTGCGTTTCACGGTGTGTGAATGTAGAAGAGGCACGAGAGTTATGTTAGGATAGAATAGTTTGGCGGTCCATCCTCTCTGCCTCAGTTTTAACAACAGATAGTTTGTAGTTGATCTTCTTCGTATCATTGGCAAGAAAACCTTGTACCTATATCAATAGGGGTGGCGCTAAATATAGGCTATTTCACCTCTTTCTCTTTCCTTTGTGGTGGAAGGTTATGCCGACTTGTGCCGTTTCCACGGGCGCCGGGTATTATAGTCACAATAACACCACACGTGGAGGCACCTTTCTTGCGCATAATAGTTTGCAGTTAATTCAAAATTTCGAATGTCGGGCACGTAAGGCGTCTCATGAATGGATGCATGCATGTTAAACAAGATATTATAGATTAGTCTGTCATTATTGGACAGTGCATCGGTCCACCCTCTCAGCCTACTTCTTAGGGGAAACTTGGACTTGGATCATCTGGCTTACAGAGGTTCAGCTCATGTGGCTATTCCTCTTACGTCTGATGGGAACATTGTTGGAAGGTGATTTGGTGGGTTGTTAGTTTATGCGGGGGCATGATTTGTGTGGCCCGGAGTGCTCCTCTGAAGGAGGATCGATTTTGTGCGCTTGTGGCGGCTGGAGGTGTTTGGGTCGTAATTTGAGAGGTCTTTTATTGTGGGGTTAGGATGCGAAGGGAGTCCTTTGTAAAAACGTTCGGCAAGTTTCAGAATGAATTCATCTATCATCGGGAATATTCATTATGTCATCTGGAGAATTCATTAAAAAAAATACTCAATAATGAACAAAATTGTGAACTAAGACAGAATGGTGAAGAAAGTATTTATATGTAAACCGCGTGAACCAAGCTGGAAATAACGTGGTAATATCAAATCAATCAAATATTAAATGTCGATTACGTGAGAAGTCAGAGAGTGGCAAGGGCTACGACTGCCATACCGAAGGTCCCGAGTTCGATTCCCGGCGATGGCAGTTACTACTTTGTGTTGCAGATTCATAACGAACAATATTTTCTTTATTTGTAACAGCATTCATTTTTAAATACATATAAAATTATAAATTTCTCATTTACCCAATTCATTTTAACATCTGTCAAAACTGACCACATCATTCATGATACAATTTGTTTAAATATTTATTTTGTATATAAATATAATATGTAACTAGGCTGGCTTCTGTGTCCCGAAATATGTTTGAGTTAATGTGTACCATTATTTTTAATTTTATTTGTTTTTAAAAATAAAGTATTGTGTCAACAAAGAAAAAAAAATATTGTTCAAAACATATTGAGTTCAAACGACCTGAGCAAACAAACAAAAAAAATCGACATGCGTGCCTGACACTATTTTTGACTGTAGAGGAATCGAGAAAAATATGTCAGGGCAGAAGAATGTGGCGGTCTATTCTTTCTGTGAGAAGGCGTGATGGTTAGTTCGTTAGTTAGAGAATTCACTCTTGCAGGTCTGTACCGTAAGTGTTTTGGATTATATAATACAAGAATGGTCGCCCGGACATTCTCGAAGATATTGCATTTGATCGTAGTTGGATATTTGATATTTGAGTCGCGTTTGAGGAAAATGTCGCCAGATGGCGGTCTACACTTGTGTTGAGCCGCGAAAACAGATGATATATTTGTGATGTTTCAACAGATGTCGCTCCATTCACGTATTTCTAACAATACGCATGTTTAATAATATAATTTCCTTCATTTCTATGCCTGCGGAGTATTTATAAAATTTATATAAAAAAATAATCCCTTTATCACATAAATATATGTATTTAGTTTAATTCCATGTAAGGAAATGAAGCATGGAAATGGCAGAAGAAGGGTGAAAGTAGAATAAATGCAATAGTAATGAGATCTCTTAGACAAATGTGTGGAAAATCTGTGTATGAGTGTCAAATGAAAGTATAAGAAGTAATTGCAGTGGGATGTTTTGTACCAGTGACAGCAATACAGTAAGTATTATATTTTATGGGAATGACATGTTTCCCCTTTCTAAGGCGTGAAAACATTTGATACTATCTTATATCATGTCATTTGTTTCCAGGTAAATTTGAGTATGATAGAAAACTTTATGAATTAGGGACATGAAAAGTATTCGTCAGTAATTTAAATAATGTTCCATTTATAAAACATTTTTTGCACCTCGAATTCGTTGTCAAAAGCAATGTGCATCAAACTGTGTTTTCGGGAGGAGGGACGGGAACACTTTTTGGCTGTTCGCAGTTTTGTCTATCTGCAGTTTCGTCTATCTGCAGTTTTGTCTATCTGCAGTTTCGTCTATCTGCAGTTTTGTCTATCTGCAGTTTTGTCTATCTGCAGTTTCGTCTATCTGCAGTTTCGTCTATCTGCAGTTTCGTCTATCTGCAGTTTCGTCTATCTGCAGTTTCGTCTATCTGCAGTTTCGTCTATCTGCAGTTTCGTCTATCTGCAGTTTTGTCTATCTGCAGTTTTGTCTATCTGCAGTTTCGTCTATCTGCAGTTTTGTCTATCTGCAGTTTCGTCTATCTGCAGTTTTGTCTATCTGCAGTTTTGTCTATCTGCAGTTTTGAATGACCGCAATAGTGTGTGTATTCGCAGTTTTATGCGCAGATTTGACTACCCTGACTATCCCCAATCTTGTCTACCTACAGTTTTGACTGTCCATAGTTTTGAATATCTGCAGTCTTGCTTATCCGAAGATTTGACTATCCGTAGTCTTGACTATCTGCAGTTTAGATTATCCGCAGTTTTTAGCTCGATACAGAGTTTCACAGCTTTTGTGCATCCGACGTCGAATAATTATTTTTAAAACGAAATATAATTCTTTACAAACGTAAATACACGTTACATGTAGATAGCTACTCTTGGTATTCAAGTAATATAAACTATTTTATAAACAAACTAAATAACTAACCATCACGAAGTGGTAGGCAGAAAGAATGGACTTCCACACTTTAACCGATGCAGCACTCCATCATTCTCTTTTCGCCCCCGCGGGATACGCAGTGTGATGGGAGCGAACCTCATCGCCACTATAGGCAACTCGTTTTATTATTATTTTTACTACGAATTAATTAAAACGCAATTCGTCAATTTATTATCCAATTGGTGAGCTGTCAACATGACGTCACCCAAGGTCGCGCTTTAGAGGCAATTCGTGGTGAAGTTCTATTTTGTAAAACTAGTGGCTCTGTTTCTCGTATCGAAATCCGCTCAGCTGACCCGAAGGCCGGGGGAGCACTACCTCACTTGTATTATATTATATCGTATTAATAATAATACTAATCTAAGAGAATGGTAAAGAAAGTGTATGTAAACGACGTAAACGGAACTAGAAATAGAGGAAGACCGGGGAAAACTCGGTATGATAAAATCACTCAATTATGTCGGACACGTGAAGTCGGAGAAATCGACGGGCGTGCAAGACACGATATATGAATGTTGAGGAATTGATAAAAGTATGTCAGGAAATAACATTATTTTAATAAATAGTCAACAACGATTAGAACAGATCATTAATTTATTTAACACAATTGCGATTGTGTCGAGATAAATGAGAAACGAAAAGATAAATGAGAAACGAAAAGTCTATGAAGCCTGCCTTCTGCCAGTTGGTATTTATGGTCTTGAAACTGTTACATTGTCCAAACAAAGTGCCGAGAAACTACGAGTGACCCAAAGAGCCATGGAAAGAGCCATGTTAGGGATAAGCCTAAGAGACAGAGTCAGAAACGATACAGTGAGAGAAAAAACAAAGGTCACTGACATCATCCACCGGGTGGCGATTCTAAAATGGCAATGGGCACGTCACGTGGCCAGAAACTCATATGAAAAGTGGACAAGAAGACTGCTGACTTGGAGACCGTGGACGGCGAAGAGAAGTGCAGGGCGACCGCAACTACGGTGGAAGGATGATCTAAACAGACACGTCGGAATAACCTGGATGCAGTCTGCACAGGACATAGTGACATGGAAGCAAATGGGGGAGGCCTTTGTCCAGGAGTGGACGGGAATAGGTTGAGGAAGAAGAAATGAGAAACAGAAAATCTTCTTTTTCTTTTCGCATAAATTTATCAAACTTTATTTTTATTATTAAATTGCACATTGCACTCAGTCTGGCATTAGAAGGTTGACAAGCAACAGGAGAGTGATGACGTCACGGAATATTTAAAATGTGAATCACTCCGTCGATATTATATATAGTTACATTGCTAAAAACTTGTAACATTTGTAGACGCAAGACAGGTTAATTGTCCATTCTTTCACAAGTGATGGGGCATTGTCTCGGGCCAGGTCGCGTGCACCCAGCCCAGGGTCTCGTATCTTATCCGCGTCACTTGCTATCGGACTATTTTAGGCGCATTATTACCTATACCTGATTAACGATCGCCCATTCTGACTGCCTTCTAATATTACGTATCATATTTATTATTTGAGGTACCTAAGACGTATGTGTGGTAGAACGATATACGACAGAATCTCAAATGCTGATATAAGAAAGGAATGTAGAGCGGAAGAAGGTATTATGAACAAAAATATGAAAGGATCGCTGCGTTGGTTCGGACATATGGAACGCATGGATGGAGAAAGAATGGTTAAAAAAGTATACGTAAATGATGTAAATGGGGTACGGAGTATAGGCAGACCGAGGAAAACATGGCATGACTAAATTAATCAAATTTTAAAGGGTGGTTATGTTAGAAGTCGGAGGAATCGACGTGCGTGTATGACTCGTTGTATGAATGTGGAGGAATGCGAGAGAAGTGTGTCAGGATAGAGTAGTGTGGCGGTCCATTCTCTCTGCCTACCCCTGCGGGGAAACGGCGTGATGGTTTGTTTGTTTGTATCTATTATTTATTTTGTAAAGTTTCTCTAGCCATCCCTCCCTCCACTGTCAGATGTAGGCCTCTTCAAATACTCTCGTCTTATCAATATTCTTGCTCCGACTGGAATCGTGTCGTCAGCCCATCTTCCCACGGTCTTCACATCAAGACTTTGGATGCCTGTACATCCATTTCCTGTCTGGCGACATGTCCTGCCCATTTCCACTTTAGTTAGGCAATATGGTCTATCACAGTGCTCCCCAACCTTTTTATCGCCGGGGACCGGTCAACGTTTGATAGTTTTACCGCGACGAGAATGATCAAATGCTATGTGTGGTCTGTTTTATTGTACGGGTGTGAAACTTGGACCTTGAAAGTTAACTCAAAGTACTGGAAGTATTTGAAACGTGGCTCCATCGCCGAATGCTCAGAGTTCCCTGGACAGACATGGTTACCAATAACGAAGTCCTGAGGCGAGCTAGAGTTGACAGGGAATTGTTATCAACTATCAAGGTTCGAAAGATCTCACATCTGGGTCATATACTGCGTGGGGAAAAGTACCACCTTCTCCAACTGATATTGGAGGGAAAATTGAGGGACGCCGAGGGCCCGGAAGGAGACAAATGTCCTGGCTGCGAAACGTGAGGGAGTGGACCGGCATCCGAAGTGTGGAGGAGCTGTTCCGAGCGGCGCAGGACAGGGACAGGTTCGCCGAGGTGATCGCCAACGTCGAGGAGTACCCGACAGGCCACTTGAAGAAGAAGAAGAATAAATAAATACTATAATTACAATAAAAAAATAATAAACAACATAAAAAATTATAATGGAGTAAATTTTTGTGATTATTCCAATAATTAAAGCTGATTGTAAACGCACGTCACTCTCGCTATTGGAAACAATCTCCCCGAAGTGAACGGACTCTTGTCTAGTTCTAGTGCTCGGAGGGGGCACTCCGCGTGCAGGCGGGCGGTGCGCCCAGTGCGCCCAGTGCGGCGGGTGCAGCCAGTGCAGCCAGGGCAGCCAGTACAGCCAGGGCAGCCGCCCTCGGGTCTTATCACCACATTCCCAACTAATTGCGCATAGCTCCAAGTCCTCTATCGGGAGACTATTTATTTTCTTACGTACATTTTTATTTGTTTATGCAGGAGTCGTTTCAATATAACAGCTTCTTAAGAAAACTTACCAACAATAGTCTATAGGCAGTGGTCAGGAAACTCATTACCAAATTATAGTATATAAGATGAGCCTTCGTGGCAGAGTGACAACAGCTATACCTGCCGCATGTAAGGTTCCGGGCTCGATTTACTTCTATGAAAGTGTGAAAAAATCATTTGAATAAAGTAAAGCTCTTAAAACTAACTAACCATCACGCCGTCTCCCCGAAGGGGTAGGCAGAAAGAATGGACTGCCACACTTTTCTTTCCTGGCATATTTCTCTCGCTTCCTCAACATACATACATCGTGTCATGCACGCGCGTCGATTTCTGTAACTCCTCACGTGGCCGACATTCAACATTTGATTTATTTGATCGTGCCACGTTTTCCTCGGTCTTCTTCTATTTCTGGTTCCATTTATATCGTTAACATATAATTTTTTTACCATTCTTTCTTCATTCATTCTTCCCATATGTCCAAACCATCTTAAAGCACTTTGTATTTTTATAACACATTATTTTTTGCAGACATGCTTCAGTCCTTAAAATTTATGCATCGAAGAAGGACCGAATTGTGAAAATACGAAGTGCTTTTTTATTAATTCAAATGTGAATTCACAACACAAAGTGAAGGCGAGTCTACTTCATCTTTCGCATAGCTATTTCACGTTATTTGGGGTCGGCCCTCTTTAATACGGCTCCGCCAAGTCTCACGATCCAGGGTCATCTGGCTGTCCACTCGCAGCGCCTTCAGGTCGTTCCTAACTGTGGACATCCACGTTGCAGGAGGCCGACCTGGTTCCCTCTTTCCGTCTTCCAGTTGCAGGGTCTTGTGAACGATGTTTTCATTGCCCCTGCTGCTCACATGGCCGTACCACCGCAGTCGACGTTCCCTAGTTTTTTTCCGCTAATATAGAAGAAATATAAAAAAAAATCACGCTGTCTTTGGCCTGGTAGAATTCACGTGACAATAAAATGGCGAGAAATTAGCCACGTATCACATGGCATAAGAATAAATAGCTAAAAAGTTGTATACATTAATTCTTTTCTTCTTTCTTTAACAGCCGTTGTCGTCCACTGCTGGACATAGGCCTCCCCCATACTTCTCAATGTATGACATGTCATACGGGGGGTGGTTGGCATTACAACGCCACGCTTGCCAGACGGGTTGGCGAGGTGTCCTTTCACGTTCCACGTATACAGTAATTGGGTTCAAATAATCGTCTGTTTACGATACTGTCGAAAGCAACGGGAATCTACCACATTTAAAGGACCAAGTGGCATCCCAAGAATCAGCAAAGTTATCAGACTTTGCTGCAAACCAATCCATAGGATTGGAACTGAAATAACGTAGGTAAGTGAAGATCAGCTAGCTCTCTCTCTCTCTCGCGCGGGGGAGGGGGATGTACTCGCGCCGTATTGACTGTCAATCTGTTGATAATTGTATCTATTATCGTCCGATTGTTTAATGCCGCGGCCGCTATTCCCGATAAGGGATATCTCTGTCCGCACATTGAAAACAACACGTCAATGCAACTGTAATACCGACGGAGTAATTCACATTTTAAATATTCCGTGACGTCATCACTCCCTGTTGCTTGTCAACCTTATGCTGTCAGGTTGTGATATACGTATGTACGATAATTTTATGTGAATTTAAAAAAAAGAAGTTTACGTACGTGTCATTTAT
This sequence comes from Lepidostoma basale, assembly GCA_022606425.2. Classification (NCBI taxonomy): domain Eukaryota; kingdom Metazoa; phylum Arthropoda; class Insecta; order Trichoptera; family Lepidostomatidae; genus Lepidostoma; species Lepidostoma basale. Next base: position 261,222 of record JAHDVF020000447.1, on the reverse strand, counting down.
CATACATTTACATAATCCTAATTGTGTTACATAAATTAATGATCTGTTCTGATGCTGACTATTTATTTTGTTCCACTCTTTTGTCGAATGCCAGCCGACATCGCTACATGTACGCTAAAACTCAGTTGTCGGCTGGCGGGCGACAAGATAAGACTTGCGCACGCGGTGTATTTACGCGCCCAAAACTTGACATGTGTCGTTGTTTCTTGTGATTATTCGTTTAAAAAACATTTAATTTCACGTTTTAATAAGATTTTGACTGTTTTTATTTTATTATAAAATAATCCTTGCAAATTCACATAACCTAAAATGGCGGGAACTTCGCGTGAAATGTCATGCAGAGGAGCGATTAGAGTACAAGCCCCACTTCATTGCGAAACTGGACAAAGGTTCTAAAGACTGTACTGTGTGCAGTAACAGAAAGATTCCAGGGGGAAGACGGGAAACAGTGTGGTTTTGTGAGACCTGTTCCAGAAAACCTGGTCTCTATCCTGGAGATTGTTTCAAAAAGTACCATACTATGCAAAACTATAAGTAGTCCATAATGTGTTTTGTAAATTGTTTTTTATTTGAAGAATAAATCATGACAAATGAATTTTTAACGATTTTTTTGTATCTAACTATCAATAAAAATAGTTTGACATTTTAATTGTATCTCAATAGAGACGAAGACGCAAACTGGAAACTGAACATGGATGATCAAGGTGTTTACAGGACTTATGACCTGTCATTGGTTGGGTTAAGCGCACGCTTTATGTAATTACAACATTCCCCATTCCACATTTGTTATTATGATCATGCATGACAAATTTTGGAAGATGTATATATACTTCAAATCCATATCTATCTTTACGTGTCAGTATCAATCAGCCATCTATGCAGATTTGATTTCACTTGTGAATTTTTCGTTCCATCTAATCAGGTTAATCTTGAATACATAGATGGCTGATTGAAACTGACACGTGAAGATAGATATGGATTTGAAGTATATATACATCTTCCAAAATTTGTCATGCATGATCATAATAACAAATGTGGAATGGGGAATGTTGTAATTACATAAAGCGTGCGCTTAACCCAACCAATGACAGGTCATAAGTCCTGTAAACACCTTGATCATCCATGTTCAGTTTCCAGTTTGCGTCTTCGTCTCTATTGAGATACAATTGAAATTTGAATCAACCACCCTTTGGTGAAAATCCAGAATTTCGTATACAGGTATAAGTATACATTCACAAATATTAGTTTGACATTATTTAAATTAGAGTTGTCTGACAAACAATATCAAAAAATAATGGAGTGGTGAGGGTTTAACGATTTTATTTTGTCGAGTTCAAAAGAGCTCACTACCAGACTGGTTAAATCCCAGCTGATGAGGCACAGCCTCCCTGGCGTGACGGTAATAAGAGAATCTGGTGGATCGGTCGTTGCGCGGCACGCACTGGAACACGCTTTATGCTAATCACGTCATCTTTCTCAAATATGATTATCTCGGGCCGGTGATAGCGTCCGCCGTATCTCTGCCCAATATTGTGCCCGCGCACTGCGCCGCCCATCTAGTGTTCTGCTATTGTATATCGCACCTTCTGACCGGAACGTTCCTCCATACAAGTGAATACTATCCAACAGTTCAGTGGCTCGTGGTGACGGTTGTGAGATCCAGATTGTGGGCAGCTTTAACACCCTTTCCAAGGTTGGTACCTCCCACGACCTACTGTGCAGCTTTAGGTGTATATAGGCTGGCCCACTATCAAATCAAATCAAATCAAATCAGTTTATTTCATCAACAGACATTACAAAAATTATTTTTAAGGCATCTATTGAGAACAGGTAAAATAATATATTGTGTATAGTATACTACCAGAAACGCATAAAAGATGGTTCGACATTAGGAAGACAAGACACTCTCCAGAATTAAGAGTATTTGCCTTCTGAACGTACTTTCACTAACATGAAAGACGTCGATCTCCGAGGAGACCGCGTTCAGCAGACTAATTGCCCTTCCCACCGGTGTCACCAGAGGCAGATTGGTTCTGGCGGCCGGTAGGTAAAACAATCTGTGCTGTAGCTGTCGGAGATATCTATCGGGGACAAAAAGCCGAACACCCTCCAGTACGGCCGAGTTCTCGAAGTATCCCCTAATTAATCTAAAGAAATGGGTAATTAGATGTCCATCTCTTCGAAGCTGTAGAGAATTGGTTCCGAGCATTCCCAAAAGAAACTATCAGTGCCCTTATATATATTTATATACAGTCGAACTCCGTTATTACAACAACAACAACAACAAAGCATCACGCATAAAAAAATTATACTTAATAAATAATACCTAAGTTTTATTATATTTTATGGGAATGACATCGTCACCTGAGAGTAAGAAGGTTCCAACTGTCAAAAATAAAAAGCTGAGAAAAATGAAGTCAAAGTTTTGTTGGTTTCGGTGTGTATCTTGGAATAAAAGGGTTCCATCTGAAGCAGATGAAAATCTTTTACCGAGAAGCGTGGAAATTTTCTGGCGACAGTTGGAATAATAAAGTTGTAAGTGTAAACGAATCCTTCTTCAGTGAATCGTGTGTTTTGAATGATCAGATGGAACTTGATTCTTTTCGTAACATTAAAATGATGATATTATTCCATGTTTTTTTTTAATTGTACGTATAGATAAGGTTAGTAAGAACCCTTTTCAGGAAAAAAAGCCAAATGTGAAATTTTGTTAGTTGGAACCCTCTTACTCTCAGGTGACGACATGTTTCTTCATGCCAAGGCATTATCAAATATCATAAATATAAAACACATTTATCTTAAGGAGTGGAAAGCTACTGGCTCTCGTGGTGAGTACGAACAATTCAGTCTCTACCGCTCGAGGGTGGTTCGCAGTGTCCGATTGGTACAACCAACCTGCCTCTTGTGATAACGGTGAGGAGAGCAATCAAACTGCTAAACATAATCGCTTCGGAGATCGACATACAAAAAACAAACAAACAAACCATCACGCCGTAGGCAGAGAGAATGGACCGCCACACTACTCTGTCCTGACACACCTCTCTAGCTTCCTCCACATTCATACAGCGAGTCTTACACGCACGTCGATTCCCCTGACATCTAACATGACCAATCTTTAAAATTGGATTAATTTGATTATGCCACGTTTTCCTCGGTCTACCTCGACTCCGTGCGCAATTTAGATCGTTAACGTATAATTTTCTTGGCCATTCTTTCTCCATTCATGAACTCCATATGACCGAACCAACGCAGCGATCCTTTCATAATTTTGTTCATAATACCTTATTGCGACCACGGAAACAGCAAGGAGGAAATATACGTTGACATTTTTGTATTTAATATTCTCCATACATACAATTATTCACTTCTACAATATAATGAGCTACACACTTCTCTCTAATTGTGTATTTTTGTTTGAATTGCAACTTTTTCTTCATGTCTTCGTGTGATGGGTATGTTTGTAAGTAATACCTATTCTCTGATATGACGAGTCGGTCCCATCTTCCTCGTAATAACCAAGTTCGACTGTGTGTATTTTTTTACAACGAATTGCGTATGTCCAAATAATTTATTTACATTTTTATTTAAAAATTATATAATATATTTACAATAACACATTGTACTTCACACGATACTTCATCAAAAATACATTTTTATGAAAGATATTTTACCATAAATGGAAGAAAAGATAAATTTTTTTTTCGATGATCAAATGATTTTACTGAAATCCCTTGATGGAAGTTCATTTGAAATAATAATGAAATAAAACGACGTTTTTTTAAATACTTTCACTTTTGTCTTTATTTCAACAGCGACCGGTTTCGCCAGGCTCGCTGGCATCGACAGACTGGTGACACTATTGTAAACTTAGTATTTTATATACATACTGATCAGGGGTGGTAAACATGATTCTATACAAAAATATTTTTTCATCTAATAATAATTATATACAATAAAAAAAAAATATATAATTAATGTTAGGTATGTTTACTTACACGTATAAAATAATAAATTATCATAAAAATATTTTTTATCATTTTTTCATGGATTTTCATGGACTTTTCGTAGAAATATTAAAAAAAAAATTTTTGTACCCAAAGGGGTAAAGGGAAATTCAATTTTGTTTGCGGATCATAATGGTATTTAGACTTACTAAACCAGAGGTACCCAAACTTTTTTGTCCCGTAGACCCCTTGCCGATTTATATTTTTCAGACCCCTGCTATCGTATTTACAAACATATATATTTTTAAACCAATAACTATAACGTGGCGACCTTCTATGACGATCTTCGTGGCCGAGTGGTAAGTGCATTGATTGCCACCCCGAAGGTTCCGGGTTCGATTCCCGGCGATGGCAACGTGATTGTCACACTGTCTTTGGTCTGGTGTAGAATTCACGTGACAATAAAATGGCGATAGATTAGCTACCTATCACATGTCACGAGAATCACTATGATATCTATAATACCCTTTACGTCGATTTAGCTCATGCTGTCATGATGTAAAAAGCGATTTAACAAAATAATAATAATAATAACATTCATACACCGTGTCGTGCACGCGTGTCGATTTCTTCGACTCCTCGCGCGGCCGACATTCAATATTTGATTTATTTGATCGTGTCACGTTTCCCTCGGTCTTCCTCTTTTTCTAGTTCCATTAACATTTACCCTTCCGGGGAAGCGGCGCGGGCGGCGTGATGGTTTGTTGTTGTTCTCAGCTCGTACTCGTACCCGGGCCTCGGCACGTACCGTCTTCTCGCTCCGTCCAAAGTGCGCCTCATTAGCATGGCCTCTCTTCCTCCTCAGTTCGCAGCGCCTCTTTTATTGCCGGTCGAGTCAATAAATAAAAAATATGCCCATTTACTTGTAAATTATATTTTATTACACCCATTTTGGATGTCGCATAATGGCGACCAGTGTGCGGGGAGCGTCCACCGGCCGCGGGCGACGGAGACCGCTTTCGGCGCCAATTAACGCGGACAAGGTACGTGCAGAGATTCCTACACATTTGCATTTCGTGCAGGACATCGTGCCGAGCCGCCTCCCGCCTTCTATCTAGATACAGTTGCGGACCAAAGCAGCCAAGATCGTTTAAACGTTATTAACCGATTAGGTGCCTCAAGCGAGTATACTCGCTCTCTGTTGCCGTGCCCGTGGGATCGCCCATCTTATCTTAAACGCACCTAATAAGCAGTGTTCGCTTGATCCGATTCCGACATGGCTTCTCAAGAGATGCTGTCACCATGTTGCTCCATTTTTAGTCAAAAATTTTAACAAATCTCTACTAACAGGACAAGTCCCCCTTTTGCTCAAGAAAGCTATTGTTTCTCCCATATTAAAAAACCTCAACTAGATTCCGAAAATCTTAGTAACTTCCGGCCCGTCTCAAATCTACCATTCATCTCTAAAGTTCTTGAAAAAATTGTAGCCTCCCAAATTTCAACTCACCTTTCGACAAATAATATTTTGTCTAAATTACAATCCGCCTACAGACGTTTCTTCAATCAGACGAGACGGGATTGCTGAGAGTCATGTCAGATTTAGTACTGGCAAACGAATCGGGCATGTTGCAAATGCACATCTATTTCTCTTCAGCCTGTTGTAGCCGTCCACTTCTGGAGGTAGACCTCTTCTCGCATTTTCCACTCCCTTCTACCTGAGCGATCCCCATCCAGGCACTTCCCGCACTTTTCTGGATATCGTCGCACCAACACAAATGCACAAAATACACCCAAAATACACATTTTCATGCCGATTCGGGGCTCTATTGAGAACGCCATGTTCTAGAACAAATAATCTTTTTGTTTCTGATGGTTATTTGCGACAACGCCGACATCAATTGTTCTTTACTCCTTCATGCAGACCCAACCTGCCTTTGGTGATGCCAGTAGGAAGAGCAATTCTGGTGTTAAATTAAATCGTCTCTGATTTGGACATTTTAAGTGTCAGTGAAGCAGTGTTCATACAGAAAGGATTTTTAATTCTGAAAAGAGTAGTGCCTCACTTACTTCTCATATGTGATATGCTATTTTTAATTTCATAACGTTATAATATTTTCGTTAAACCGTTTTGTATCCAGACGAGGCGCCTAAATGTTTTTCGTTTGTTATGTTTCATTTGTGTAAAATAATAAATATATAAAATAAAAATGGACGAGTTAACTCGCTCAAGTTGATGTCTGTTTCTAAATAATTTGTAATACGAATTATTAAAATGTGGAACATATAAAGACCTGTTTTGGATGATGACTAAACAGTAGGATATGACAGTGTGTTGATTTTACAGAGATTTGCCCAAAAGCTTGGCATAACAGTGAGCATGTGTTTCTCACCCAAGGCTGGCAGTTATCACGGCAGCTGTGAAATACGAAGTGATTTTATAGTATTCTATATTATTGACTGCCGTGGATTGTGAATTTTGTTTTCTTTTTGTATAATATTTGTTTTTTTATAAGATTGTTTTTTTTTCTTTCGAGATTTCTCTTAGTTTACTTTGAATACATAAAAAATACAATTCTGTTAGATAATTAATACGAATCAAAACTCATTTAATATTTTTTTATATAACCCTTTCGCTCCCGGCCAACTCGTTTGTGTGGGTACAAACATATATATTTTTTTTTATGAAAATATGGTACTAATTTATGAATATAAACCCAAACCACACGATTGAGTGGGTCACTTTTCTTAAAATTTGCTAATAGTAGATTTAATTGTTTTTAATCATAAATAAACCCAAGAGAAACAAAAAAAAATACGAAAAGAAGAGATAAATTGAAAAAAAAAAATCTCAGGAGCGAAAGGGATAAAGTCATTTACTATTCATTATCCATGTAAACATTGTATTCATACATTTAGCTAGTTCCAGGTAATACTTTATCCTCCTTTTAATATACATCATTTTAATTAATTATTATTTTAAATAAACTTCCATCAAGAGATTTCAGAAAAAATCATTTGATTTTATCTAAAGAATAAATTGTTGCACAAATACAAAATACAATTATATTTATTCCAATATGGCGTGCGCTGCATGTATTCTCTAGGTAATGTAAGTGATAAAAGTATTGAAGTATAACCCGAAGGTGTCTCTGTTGCAGGTGTTCCACCTCCGCGACGTGCGCTGGGAGCGGCCGCACTTCCTCTCCAAGTCCTTCCTGGGCTTCCTCACCTTCAACATCATCTCCTACACCCTGCTGGCCGCCGAGGTCGTCACCACAACTCTCGCCGACACCAGCTCTGAGACCAAGGTAATGGAACACTACACTCTACATTCCCATCTAGTGCTAGTGCTAGTTTACTAATATATCTATTTTACTTTGACATTTGATTGACGCTTGACCTGCTTCCATTTAATCTATCAATCAACAATGGCGCTACAGCCCACTATGATAGACCCCGGCCTCATTCAAAATTCTTCGCCACTCTCCCTGTTTGGTGGGATTACTAGGGTATTGTGTATTTTGAACTAAAACGCAATCAGACAATTACATCAGAACAATATTGGATAGTATTACATCACGACAATGCATAATCACATGTGCCGATGATAAGCAAAATGAGTTGAATTGGGATGTTATCAAGCAACCACCGTATTCTCCAGATCTGGCTCCTTGTGATTATCATTTATTCCGATCACAATTTTTTTTTAAATGATAATTTTTTTTATGTATACAATAGAGTAGGTAAAAACATCTCTCAATACATTGTTCGAATCAAATTCAACGGAATTTTACTCCAACGGTATTAATAAGTTAATAGAGAGGTGAGAGAAGGTTGTAAGAACCAATTGAAATTATATAATTGATTTAATAAATAACAAAAATAAATAAAGCAAGTTTTATTTTATATAGAAAAAAACGTCAAAACTTTTGCATCAACCCAATATATTATGAGATTAGGTTTCTAGTCAATTTGCTATAAATACGTTTTTATCGTTGTAGATATATAAAGAAACAAAATGTATATTTTGAATTGTTTTTCCCGTATTCTATTTTGCAATAGATAACTAAAAATATAGTTTTTATAAAATTAAAAAAAATATATCATAGAACGAAGGGTTAAAACCTGCATGTTTGGTTTATGAGTAACTACTTGAATCAACACATAATATTTATGGTAACGTCACTAGGTTCACCACTCACACAATTGTATACCCGTGCCGAGAAACTAAAACAAATTTCCAGTTGAGATTATCCCAATATAAGGCTTGCCGTGAACCAACGTGCTAATTAGACCCATTCTCTGAGAAGGGTGTGCCTTCTTCTTCTGGTGCCATGTTGGCCATCACTGCAGTGAAGCACCTCTGTCGCGCGCTACTTGGAACAGGTTCTCAACTCTTCTCATTCATATCTCTGCACCCGGGACAACTGTCTTTCTGTCTTGCCCATGGATATCAACCCAAGGAGGTGGTATTTTTTTCCATCAGTCATACATATAAGACAGTGTTCCGCAAACTTTTTGTATTCATGGTACACCTATCAAATCAAGAAATTTTAAAGGTACACCAAAGAAAAAAGGAAATGTTTATTTAATATTTATTTATTACTAAAATCAGTATACCTAATATGAAAAGATGTTTAGTGAGAAATGTGAGCCTGTTTAACTGAGCACAGGCTATCAAAATTGGGAGCAATCGTTGATAAGGCTGCTCTCATCTCTTCATTGATCGTCCTCGGGCGTTCCCTTTTTTTTTGTTGATTTAATAGTAGTGAGAGTTGAAAACTTTTTTCCGCGGCACACCAACTGATGACCACGGTACACCAGTGTGCCCTTCACAGGTTTTATAATCGTTTATATCATTCTTCCGATGATGAAGGTGTACGACCTTAGAATCCAATACTTCACTGTGGTGTGTGTGATGATAACGGGGGGCCCTCCCTGCCTGCCCGCGCAGAGATATAACAGAATGTTTGGGGCTTACATTGTCTGCGAATAGAGTTCTCTAGAGCGCGTGGTGTTGCCATAACAATAGCGTGGCTCACTCATTGTGCCTCGGGATTGTTCCCCCCTCCCAATGTACAGCTATAAGTGACCCGTACGCGGACACTCTTTCCACCATCATGACGCTGTGAAAGTTTTTCCTTTGGCGCAGTCTAAAATTATTTTAATGTTTTGTAACCAACAGAACATTTTCAAATGTTCAGTACAATTTTTTTCCCTTATAATCTAATGAAAATTTGAAATCTTTTTCCATTTTAAAGTGCCTTATCATAAGTAATGTTTTCTGCCATGCATTACCCTTCTCAAGGATATTCGTTTTGGAGATTAAAATACATTAAATAAATTATGGAATTTTCTTAGTACCAAAAATGTGATTTTTTCCTCATATGAGAATTATTTTCACACGTATTGAACTAAAATTGTTTTAATAACATAAAAAATATGTATATTTAATGGTTCCTTGAGGCTTAGAGGACAAAGTGTATAGTTTTTAAAATATTTTGAGCACAATCACACGCTAATCAAAGTTATTTCTTTTATAAAACGTTTTAATTTTGAAACATTTCTATTGTACGTATCACAATTCATTTATTGATTTTTATGAGATTGACGTGACAGCTGTTTCTCCAAAATGTGTTGGGATCATCAGGCGAAACAGCTGTCGCGACAATCTCATAAAATAATTAATGTTTTTAATTAAATTTTCCTGGTAGAAGTTCATTTTAAATAAAAAACAAAATTTTTTTTTATAAAAAATATATTTTTTAATATGTATTTAGTGTGCTTCCACTTGTGCGGCAAACCGTTCGAACATAAACACGAGTGGAAGCACACTAAATACATGATAATAAAGAAATTTTGTATAAATTTTTGTTTGTTTTCATTATTTAATCTCATAAAAATCAATAAACGAATTGTGATGCGTTTAATAATAGAGTTTCACAATTAACAATAATAAAAAGTAATCTTTCCTTATGGAGTGAGTGCTCCCTCGCGGGCCACCACTGTTATAATAGAATGGTCCCATGTGCAGTGTCCACTAATGTGGTGCGGGCCGAGCGAGAGCTACTTCCATTTTATCTCCTCGAGGGAGCGAGAGTTCGGCCGTCGATGAGCGCAGTCAAACCGGTCTCGGCGGGCGCATTAAAAAAATAATAATTATTGTCATTCAAACGAGTAAAGTTCCCAGCAAAGGGTCTCAGCATCGAGGATTGAAGGTTTTGCAAGCCATTTCCAATTTTCGTTTGTGTACATATAATATATATATTTTAAGGATTAATTGTATCTCAATAGAGACGAAGATGTAAATAGTTTTTTTTTAAACAATATGGTAGTCGAGGCGTTTATAGGACTTATGACCTGTCATTGGTTGGGTTAAGCGATCACTTTATGTTACAATATACAATTAATCCTTAAAAATGGTTAACCCGCAATTGGTATAATCCAGTATTTGTCTACAAGTATTTGTATACATTAAAAAAAACAAATTATATATTTTTTCTTAATTGTTTCTTGAATGATGTAAAACTTTATATTAAATAATTAATATGAATGAAAACATTTGTTTTATACAAGTTATTTTATAGTCCATGGGATTGACATGTTTCACCTTTCTAGAGCATTGTATTGTCATTAGATGATGTATTGGGAGAAGAAGAAAATTCTGGCTATAAAATCTCGGAGAATGGCTCACTTACAGCACAACATTCCTGTTTAGAGCGGCTGTATCAAGGGTAGAAATTGGAATGGAGCAAAAAGAAGAAGGCATTATCCAATTATAATAACATTTGATAATGCCATAGAAAGGTGAAATATGTCATTCCTATAAATTATAATAAAACTTGTAGGAAACAATTATAAATATTTATTTTTGTTATATGCAATTTTATTAATTGGCGATGGTCAAAGGGCATCTCGTAATGCGGGTTATTCCTCACCATTTCTCAGATGACTGTATGGAATATCTTGTACATATTGCTAACTAACTAACTCCCGTGTCCTTGTGCAGAGTTTCTACACGCACGTGTTTAACGGCTGCTACGCCTTCCTGCTCTTCATCGTCGTCATCTTCTTCCTCATCTACGGCGTGGAAGTCTTCTTCAAGGTAAACACTATTCTTTCTTATATCTTACTTTAATAAGGCCCTAGCGCTGATCACCTTACCTCGTGATTTCATAATGACCAATTTTTAGATATAATTTTATTATTTTAGATTAATAATAATATGCTAACTTTTAAAGCATGTGATGTAATCAAAAGAACGGCGCATTGAGACGTGTTTTAAATTAAAAAATGTAAATATGAATGCTGCATCTGATATTCGCAATTTGTTAGAGAGTGATATAATGAAACTAATATACAAGTTGGGTTTTAATTTGGGTATGAAATATGAAAGATTTATAATGAATTAAACTACGTTTTTTTTTCCTCTTTTGAGTTTATTTTTCTCGACATGTTTCGAAGGTTCTGCACCTTCATCATTGGGAGAGTGAAATATGTTAAACCGTTAATATAATTCTCCCGATGATAAAGGTGTAAAACCTTCGAAACATCTCGAGAAAAATAAACTCAAAAGTGGAATAACGGCATTTTAATTCAAAATAATTGAATATTGGATAATTTATTTTAATTTTATAGTTGCATTTCAATTGCTAAATTTATTCTTCTCGCTGCTTAGTATTCAAATATATTCACCCGTTATCACATTTTGCTGAGGAAACCAGTTCATATTTCATATTAATCTTTTAATTTATGATTTTTTTTATGTTTCATAACTTCTTGCATTTAAATATTTAGTTAATGAGCTGAATAAGTAGGAGGCGGTACTCATCTCCGGGAGTGTTTCTGTCTGTCCGCTAGGTCCGCGGTGGGTTCCTGAGTGAGACCACGGTGACCACCATCATCACGCGGCGCGGCTGCGAGGGCGGAGGGGCGGGCGAGGCGGAGGGCGAGGGGCCGGCGGAGGGAGGCGCCCCGCTGCTGCCCGCGGACACGGCCGGCTGCTCCCGGGACACGGAGCTGCGGCCCGCCCAGGGGGGCGCTGCTCACAACACCCTGCTCACTAAACAGGTGCCTCCCCCAACTTGCACTTATTCAATATTTTCTAGTTTAATGTGATACCCAGTAATACTCGGATGGTAAGAGCTATGACATTAGGATTCTCACACTGTATTTGATCTGGTGTAGATTTCACGTGACAGCAAAACTTCATGACCATTCACTTTGCTACCTGCATCAAAACTTCTTTCAACGTCGCTGTCCATTCGACCATCTACTGTGAACACGCTATCTAAATACACAAACTCAGTAACCTGCTCTAGGTTCTTCTCATTCATACTTATGTTGCATACTGTCATTTCTTCTTCCCTTTCAAAATTGTTAACCCATTGCAACACAAAGCCGGCAAATCGCCAGCCAAGGTCAATTTGTCACTGACTCACAAAGCCGGCGATTCGCCGGTTTGTCTTTAAAGTGATTTTTTTACATTATAACTGAATGACAATAACTTTGTTCATAAAAATGACAGAAATAAGTCTATTTCGGTTACTGATTTCATAATAAAATGTATAATCACAATTTATTTAACATTATTACAATATTTTAAAATCTGTCAATACCTCCAAAATGGCCGAACGCACTCGTAACAAACTCGTTGCGCTTGTAATATTTCATCAAATGAGGATGAAATACAGCGAATCCTTTTGGAAGGTGGCAGTGAGAATGAAGTTGATGAATATTCTAGTGATTTTACGCCTTCGAACAATGTTTTGGTGTGTTCAAATAGTGAAAGTGATGTGTCAAGTGACAGTCCCATAGAACATCACTTCCAAAACTACCTGGGGATGAGCCATAATGATCTAGCTTACGAACAAAAAAAAATTATGCTTTTATTTTTTAAAATTATTATTTTGTGTGTAATTTAGTCTTAATGTTATTGTAATAAAAAATTGAGTCAATATTAAATCGTGTGTTGTATGAACAAATTAAGTCACCTTTATTAGTGGTACAATGGGTTAAATCGAACTTGTCTTGAGCAATTCATCAGTCTTTGGTCTGGTATAGAGTTCATGTGACCAATCAACAAAATAGTAAGAATGTTCGTGTGGTTGCAGGGTGTGCGCGTGCAAGGCGTGTCCACGAGTGTCAACACCTCGCAGCTGCACCAGTCGCGCGTGGGGCTGGTCAGCCAGGCCTTTATGCTCATCACCATCGTGGGATTCCTCTTCTCGGAGACCCTCAGTGAATTCTGGAAGACCAAGTTAGTTCCCGCTCATATTTATCAGGGTCTAGATTAGTCCACTTACCTTAGATTTTGAATAAGATGTCACTTTTTAAACAATATTTTCTTCTAAACCAAATTATTATAGCAACAGTTGATTATATCCGTAAACAAAAATATAAATGATCCACACTAAATGACAATAGACAAATACAAAAATAAGTGACTTCGGAGACAGTAAAGTAGGTGGGCTTGAGTGTAGAAAACTGTATTTTCCAGACCATAAGATGCACTTTTTTACTCTGAAAATTCAAATAAATTTTTGGGTGCGTCTATGGTCCAATGCATCTTAACTCCGCAAAATATTATATACTTTTTATAAATAAGATAAAAGTATTAAAATAGTAAACTTATACTTGTAAAATAAGAAAACACTTTGTATTTAACCACGGTTTGGTTATTACAATTGATATAATGGCAGTATGTAGGGCTGGTTGTTATATTGCCCCGATGAAGCTTGGGTCCAAGCAAAACTAGTTGGCATCAAATATAATAACCATACCGGGGTTAAATACAAAGTATTTTATTATTTTATATCTATAAGTTTAAAATGTCTAACCACAAAGTGAGTGCTTCATACGAAAATTTGATTAAAATAGTGTTAGTATGTCATATAAGACAATTAATTTTAATATAGTACTATACATGTTTAAGGTATGCTTGGTTTTATTATAGTTTATGGGAATGACGTGTTTCGCCTTTCCAAGGTATTATTAAATGTCATAGTATGATAATGCCTTAGAGAGGCGAAACATGTCATTCCATAAACATTTCATCTGTATCAACAAGTTGATTGTTGAGTACGTTTCATTAAGCGCTCAATTGGCGCCTGCCACGTACGTGCTTTTTGTGAATGCTCCAGAAATGATTAGGAAATTGTATATTTAAACGATACAGAACTTGAGCATCGAGCAGGCAACAGGAACAACAACAACGACCTTCGTGGCAGAGTGGTTATGAGCTCTGACTTCCATGCCGAAGGTCCTGGGTTCGATTCCCGGCAATGGCAGTGTGATTGTCACACTGTCTTTGGTCTGGTGTAGAATTCACGTGACAATAAAATGGCGATAGATTGGCTACCTATCACATGTCACGAGAATCAATATAATAGCTAAAAAATAAAAAAATGTATACAGTAATTAGGTCCAAATGACCTGTTGTGTACATAAAAAAAAAAAAACATTTTTATTATATAAATGTGTGGTTGCGGTGGCAGGGTGCCGGTGAACTCTCGCAACTGGCACGACGTGGTGTTCCGCACGGTGGAGATCGGCGTAGCGCTATGGTTCCCTTGCGTGCTGTGGAACTGCATGGCGCCTGAGCAGCTGTGGATCCTGAACCCGCGGAGGCTGCTGGCCCCGGCCGCCCCCGCCGCCCCGCGCGCCCCCCTCCGCCCCGCCCGCGCCGGCCCCCGGGCCCGAGACCCGCGACTGCTGGATCTGCTATGACTCGGAGCGCCCCGAGCCGCTCATCCAGCCATGCCGCTGCACCGGGGACGTCAGCAGCGTGCACCACCACTGCCTGCGGCGTTGGCTCATGGAGGTAAACTAATCGAGCGCCTTGTTGTTTATAGGAGCAGAATAAGCTAATTGATATGGCTCAACACATTGCCATTAACATTAATTAAAACATAAACTCCAGAATACTGGATTGTATTACCAGGAAATCCGATATATCGGCTTTTGCTACTCTAGTGAGAAATAGGAGTGTATCGGTTTTCGCTACTCTAGGGAGAATGAGTGTGTAGGAGTGCAAGGTCATATTGTTGGTGGCCTGGAGGATAGGATAATTTATTATTTACTTAATGAAAATACACCTTGAATTTGTACTCCAGTATGACACAATATTAGGTCAATTACAGCAAATGCAAATGTCCTCTCATCTCACCTATGGTGGCGGATGGTAGAGAGGAGATGGTATTTATAAGGCAGACGATAATAATTTTGTTGGTAAAGTCATTGCCCGTGGCTCTTTTCAACTGAATTCTTGCTAGATATGCTAAGCTACCAATCATTGGGGAGAAGGAGGAATACCCACTTGGGAGTTCACTTGACCTGAGTGATGTAGGTCTATTTGTCCCTGATAATTACCTTCGTCAAAGACAGCACAGATTGTTTTATTTGTCACGCTGCAGAACCAACCTGCCAATGGTTATGCCTGTGGGTAGAGCGATTTCATTGCTTAATCGGGTCGCCTCGGAGGTCGACATATTTCGTGATAGTGTGAGTTGCCCTAGGGATGCAATATCAATGTTATAATTCTTTCTAATTCTTACTCTTTAGGTTTCTCTTATAAATTGTTATAATTTAATTGCAAACGATCTGGAATTGTAGTATGTCTGTAATGTTTGTGATTTTAATTCAAATAAATGAAATGAAAATGAGTTATCACTGAGCACTTTTACACTTGCACATTTGAGCAAAATTGCCAAGGCATATCATCAAAAGCTATTTCCCAAGTAAGGGGAAACATGTCATTCACATAAAATATAATAAAACTTCTGGAAACGGATCTTTTCATTTGTATTAATTATTGTTGACATTTGTTTCTACTGACGGGAGTGAATGTTGCCTTTCCGTTGGGGCTGACGATAGTTGTATTCTTCCAGAGTTCATCCAGCGCCGAGGAGCTTCGCTGCAAAGTATGCAACGCCCTCTACGAAGTGGAGCAGACCACCAAGGTGCGGTGGGAGAAGGCCTTCACGCCGCAGCAGTGGCTGCACACGGCGGTGCTGACCACGTGTATGGCCGTGGCCGTGGCGGCCGCGTGGGTGGCCGTGCAGGTGTTCCAGTCGCCCATCGTGCGCGTGCTCAGCGCCGGCATGGCGCTGCTCATCATCTACGTCTGCGTCAAGTCAGTACCTGTCCTCGTCTCTATCACAATCCGATTACTGGTGTGACTAATGCTCATGAAGGAGAATAGGACAAGAAGACAGCAGCGAGCTGCCGAAACCGGTCGAAGACACAAACATTAGTGGATTTTCACTATTTAGTATATTTATAAATAATGAAATACCATCAAACCATCTTAATGATCCTTTCAAAATAATGAAAGGATCATTAAGATGGTTTGGACATATGGAAAGAATGGTAAAAAAATTATATGTTAACGATGTAAATGGAACCAGAAATAGAGGAAGACCGAGGAAAACGTGGCACGATCAAATAAATCAAATATTGAATGTCGGCCACGTGAGGAGTCAGAGAAATCGACACGCGTGCATGACACGATGTATGAATGTTGAGGACGCGTAATTTTTTTTTGTCAGGAACGAAAAGTGTGGCAGTCCATTCTTTCTGCCTACCCCTTCGGGGAGACGGCGTGATGGTTAGTTAGTTAGTATATTTATACATTTATAAAAGATTATTTCCAAAATTATTTAGTTATCATTACCATTTCTTTACCATTCTTTCCATGTGTCCGAACCATCTTAGTGACCCAGAGCCATTGATTGCAGATTCCTGGGCATGAATACGGTGACGGCGTACCAGCGCGCCAAGGTGTCCTCGCTGAGCATCGTGAGCTCCTTGCCCTCCACCTCCACGCTGCCCTCGGCCTCCGGCTCCGCCGCCGACGTGTCGCACCTCACCACCATCTCCAAGTCCGTCACCGTGGACATGGCCAAGGGCGGGCCCTGAGCCCCGCTGGCCCCGCTCTGTTCTGTAATTCCTTTGCTCGGGAGTGTCGCACCTCTTGTCAGCGTCTAGCCGGACGGCTGGACCACGGTGCGCAATGCAGGAGACGTTTGGCATTTTATTTTCAAGTTTTAATTCATAGAAAACGGAAAAAAGTGAAAAAAAATATATATAAACCTTAGAAATAGAGGATATTCTAAAGTTTCATCTCTCCTTTGGGTGCGGGAGTATTGGTGACACTCGTGTGCGTGTGTGGCACTACCAATGTTGATCGGTTGCCAAATTTTATGTAATTAAAAGAAACTCACAATGTAGGATTAAAGTTTGGTGTTTAGTGTATAGTCTAATGTACGTCTCCACGGCCTGCTGTGGTCCCACCAACTAGTTTAGTGTTGTACTGTAGTGTCGGGCGGCTGACACAACTGCAATATGCGTGTACTAATGTAAAAAGACAAAGTATTTAGTTGGGAGGAGCCGCGCAGAGTTGAGATAACACCACACCATCTTCCCCCTCTGCCAAACTAGGATAGTTACAGAGAATAATGTATGTCTCGCACATTCCTCGCCAGCAGTCGCCGGGTCTCTCTTCCTCGGTCCCTGGAATTGATCTGAAGGTGGCCGGCCGGCCGCACGGAGAACTCGTATTATGTTTATGACGACGATGATCAATATCCCCCCTCTACTCCCCCCCCGCCCCCCGAGGACGAGGCGTGCACTGCACCCGAGAGACAATCCCCAGCAAATGTTAGTCTTAAGGCGTCCCTGTATAAAGTGAAGTGAGATATTGTAAATTAGCGGGAGTACTATAGCTAGAGTAAGTGTTAGAGAGCTAGACACCTCTGCAGAGGACCCGTGGGCGGGAGGTCCTTCCCCTGCAGTGCAGCTGACTTCATTTGCAGTTCATTTCAGGGAGATTGTTTGCAATAGCGTGAGTGACAGTTTGTTTATAAAAAAAACCTAGACACTGTTATTATAAAAAGAAAAAAAAATCAATAATGTATTATATTCAAACATGTTTTATTTAATAAATACGCCATCAACTTCAATTGTAATAATCACACAAATAAAGTCTATTAAATTGACAAACAAACATGCCCTTCCGCCAATAAAATAAATTTATTTTCCAAATTTCGGGATATGGTCTGAAACATGTTTGATATTGATATAATAAATGTGAGTTTAATAAAAGTATATAAAAAATATATATATTTTGTGGACGTTTTCATCATCACCATCACACCGCGTCTCTCGCGGGGGCGAAAAGAGAAGGATGGAGTGCCTCATCTGTTAAAGTGTAGCAGTCTATTCTTCCTGCCTACGCTTTCGGGGAGACGGTGTGACGGGTAGATAGTTAGTTATTTAGAATGTTCTAATCACCCAGTATTTTACAAGCCATATTCACTAGTACACTCCACCTATTAAGAGCCAGGAACCAATCAGAGAGTGTTCCATCACCAGTTTATGAACTGTCTTGAGCTAAACGTACCCAAACGCAGTTTGATACGATATTTTTTCCTGCAAATGAAGGCAGCCGCTCAATGGGGTTAATGTTAGCGGGACTCGCCCTCACTTTGAATGCCAAAAATAACTATTTGCGTAATATGAATACGAGGCCGGGCCAGCGCGCGCGCCGCGTATTAGTTACTCTTACCTGAATGTATATTTTATCTTTAAGGTAGCTCTATTGTTAGTCTAGTGATGTCTGCTAGGAGGCCCTCTCCCCTCTCCCCTCCCTGCACTCTTTCTATAATATAGCGCACAAGTCACGTGACATGGCATAACCTGACACGATCTAATTAAATTAATATGAATTAAAATGTCTATTTGAAGGCATTATCAAATGTCTGAAAGTGAAAATGAAACATGGCATTCCTATAAATTATAATAAAACCAATATAAAACAGATATTTTCATTCGCATTAATTATTTAAAGGGAATAGCCACTGTGACGGCCGAAAAAAATAGGTGATTTTCTGGAATTTTTCGACCGGGATAATTAAGGAATATTGGATCGTTTTTATTATTTATTTTATTAAGTGTACATTCAATATAGTTTATGTTAATTATTACTGAAAAATATATAAAAAAATAACAAAGTTATCAGCGTTGCTGCAGAGTCTTAAAAATTCACAGTCACATTGATTTCTCGAAAAGGGGATCTCTGAAAAAATAAAACCGAAGTTCATTATAATCTGTATAAATATAGTTTTCATTAAGCGTAGTTGATTTTTCACAAAATAGCGTACAATTGAAAAATATATATATAATTTTTTGTATTCAAGCAGTCACTTAACTATAGCCACTGCAAAGACGAATAAAACAAACCAAAAAATCGGTTGATAATTGCTCATTAAAATGACTGAAGTAACTCGGTCAATTTTCGGAATTTTGACCTCAAGTTTTATACACATATTTTCGAAGGTAAACTTTTAATTAAAACAAAAAACAATTTCACCCAATCACAGTGGCTATCCCCCTTGATATGGAGTTTTCAAGCTCAGTTGTTCAGTCAAGAAAATTAAGCAATAAATATGATCCAAGATTGTTACAGTTATTCTTATTATTTGTCATGTCAAAGGCAAGCTAGTACGTATAGGACCATGTCTCCTTTTGCCATTGTGATGGAAGGTTTGGCCGACCGTTTGCAAGAGTGGCGGGTGGCGGGGTTATAGTTATACTAAAGCCACACGTGGAGGCACCTTCCTTGCCCCCGTCATGTATCCTTACAGTTATTGTAGTACATAGTAGTAGTGTTATACAACATGCGGTGTGCTAGTGGTGGTGTAGCGTAGGAGGGAGAAGCAATGATCTGCGAGTAGCCTAAGATCCCCCTCCCCCCACCCCCGCTGGCCCGCTCCTCCCCTCCGGTTGCATCTATTATCAATGAACAAATATTATTTCACAAATTTTGTAAATGAATTCAACAATCGAAGGCTGGCTATTGCAAAGGTGCCGAGTGGTTTAACTAAAAAACAGTTTATTGTAACACGTGTCGTGTAGTCACGGGTGACATCTTTAGGGTGATGTTGGAACTACACTATATTATTACATCACTCTGCACAAAATTTCATATTTGATATCGGCACCTTTGTAATGTCCAGCGCGGAGAGTGCAGGAAGGAGAAGGAGGAAGAGGAAGTGGAAGTGGGCTGGAGGTTATTATTATACTATTCATAGTTCTATATTTGTTTGGGGGGAAATCCAATAATTTATAAGTACTAATTGCAATAAAAAGTAATATATAGAGTTGTATTATTAGTGTACTAGTGTGTGCCGCCAGCCGGGATCAATCTTGAATGCGAATAGTCTGTGATATCCCCTCCTCGTGGCAGGTGCCAGTGAACAAGCGTGTCCATAGCTAATCTAATATTACTTGTCTCTTTGGAAGATACAAATAGATAAATCATTTCCGTACTATGTATGTTTTTTGTTTCATTAATCCTTTGGTTGCCGAAATCCGATATATCGGCCTTCGCTACACTAGCGAGAAGTGCCGAATCCGACAGATGGAAGCCGTGATTTATAAAAGAATCATATTCGTTTTAGACAGAGTTTGAGGGAGTGATTCAGTGGTACATTTGTATACATATATATTTATGATAAAAAAATCATATTTGGAATTAAAATATTTCCTTAAATGTAGGAGAAAAGTGTTGTTCTTTTGTAGTTAATGGGCACAGTGTAAAAAGCACCAGTGGACTTAAGTGTCAAAAGCCACTAAGGGTCTTATTGTATGTCTATCAGTTTTGTTCAGATCGCATACATTTATTATACACTACTCGTAATCTAGTAGTGGACTTGTCCAAACATGGTGACTGCTAGCCGTAAACTACAGTAGTACATTTTTGTGTTGCTCTGGGCCCAGAAATACATGAACATCTGCGCCTGCACCTATGTCAAAAGAGCCAACAATATATAAAAAATAGATTTGTTTTAATTTCCATAGACTGTTTATAAATTATAAAATACATTTTACTTTTGAATTACTTTCTCTTAAATGGCGCCTATTTTAGCATGGTAATCCCAAAAGTGGTGGCAACCAAAGGGTTAAGATGACACTCGGAAGGTTCTGCCTCACATGATGTAAATAGCAAAGAGGATGTTCCCCTCTCTCTGGTGATAACTTCCATTACACTCGGAGCAATCTCGGGCGAGCTGGCCAGAGATAGTCTCCGTCTCTCTCCGTCCTGCCGCTGGTGCTTGCCGGAAGTGTTGCGGCTGTCTCGCTCCCACTAACCACTGTGAGGAGTGCGCCAGCTCGGGGTTGTAGTGCTGTAGTAGTGCAGGCGGACATTGTCAATAAATTATATTTCATTCAATTAATCAGTCTTTTATTTGATACTCTTTATTCCACATACACACGGTAACAGACAGAATGACGGATTCCAGCGAGCGAGCTCGTACATTTCCTTTTTCCACGCTCGAACGTACTCATGCAGAGCCAGACTCTGGTAAAATAGCGTAAAGATACGCCTAGACATGCATTAGTACATAGAGTATAATGTAAGAATACTTACACGTAGGCGCGCAATAGAATGCGCCTACTACAATCAGTGGCGGTACTCCCATAGAAGCCTTGAAGCCCGACTTGCATAAGAAATTTTAAGTAATCATGCCCCCGTATAAACCAACAACCTACCAAATCACCTTCCAACAATGTTCCCATCAGAATGGCCACAAGAGATGAACCTCTGTAAGCCAGAAGAGGTTTTGATTCAAAATTTCTTACGCAAGCCGGGCTTCAGGGCTTCTATGGGAGTACCGCCACTGACTACAATGTACCTAGACAAGTAAATCTGAATTTTTTTTAAGTCTTCATTTGATTTAACTATTATAGAATTTTATATTATATTTGTTTTTTGAAATTGCGCGGTAGAATTAAAAAAATAAAAAATGTACAATTTAAAAAAATATAAGTTTAGTTAAAATCTCCTAATGTTTGTGTCTTCAATCGGTTTCGGTAGCTCGTTGCTCTGGTGACCAGAAGATGTGTAGTATAGTATATATTATATACTCTTCATTCTGGAGAGTATCCTGTCTTCCTAATGTTGAACCATCTCTATACACAGTACATTATTTTACCTGTTCTCAATAGATGCCTTAAAAATTAATTTTGTAATGTCTGTTGATGAAATAAACTGATTTGATTTGATATAAATATACATACAGGGTTATTGGTTATTGAATACACTCCTTCTAGGAGGTTGTAGGGGAGGATATTTCCCTTGAATTATGTCGTGTAGGGCATTATGCAAAAGTGAACCATTTTTTAGATAAAATTAATTTTAGTTTTTTCTTAATTTATGGAGGTCAGTTGTAACTGTTGGCATTCATTATGAATACAAAAACTAGAACTGTCTGTCCACATTAGGAAATACCAGACGGAAATATCGAACATTTTAATTAATTTTATTTCCAAATTCTAAAAGATTGGCGATTTAAAAAAAATAATCACTTATTGGACGATCGAAGTGTGTGCGGGAGATGCCTATTGGTGGCGATGAGGTTCGCAACCCATCACACCGCGTCTCCCGCGGAGCGAAAAGAGAAGGATGGAGTGCCGCATCAGTAAAAGTGTGACAGTCCATTCTTTCTGGGGAGACGGCGTGATGGTTAGTTAGTTAGTTATCACTTATACATTTTTCAAGCAGATTATTTTTAAAACATCTACGAGTACATTATTTTAGCTTTCAAACGAGGTATTTCAAGTGAACATCGGTTTTAAGATTACAGGGAAATCAACATTTGATGACAGATTGTTTAATTTGATTTATTGCACTGATAATTTGCTTAAGTCACGATTCAAAATCGCTTGTGTATGCGAAATGTTAGAAATCGAGTGTGAATAACCTCGGTGGATAATACTGATGCATAGGCTAATGCGGGAGGACACCTCGCCAACCCGTCTGGCAAGCGTGGCGTTGTAATGCCAACCACCCCCCGTATAACATGTCATACATGGAGAAGTATGGGGGAGGCCTATGTCCAGCAGTGGACGACAACGGCTGTTAAAGAAGAAGAAGAAGAAAGATTAAAAATATAAAAAATGTTGAATTTTCATGAAATAACAACTAACCATCGCCGAGGATGTACGCTGAAAAAAGAAACTCCACACTATTATTTCCTGATCTTCATACATTTCTTGCTTTCTCAACATTTATACCTCGTGTCGTGCACGCACCTCCAATGAGGTGAGGTGTATTCAACTTTTATTTATTCCTTACTTAGATGACATAACAGGCATTCATTATTAATACAAAAACCAGAACTGTCTGTCCGCATTAGGAAATACCCGATGGAAATATCATACATTTTAATTAATTTTATTGACAAATTTCAAAAGAATCGCAATTTAAAAAAATATATATACATGAATGATATGTTTCGCCTGTCTAAGGCATTATCAAATGTTTGACATTTGATAATTATAATGATAATTTTCATTGGTATTAATTATTTAATATGGAGTTTTACATCATTGTTCAAGAAACAATATGCTTTACGACATATTCAGATTGAATTATTGGCGTGCTAGATATACTATTTACATCAATGTACACACAAGCGTAGGAGGCATTTAATAGTTTATTTAATTACCAAATATTTTATATGTTATGTTTATTGTTTACGATAAGAAATATTATCTTTATTGTTTGGTTGTTTACGATCAAACATTATTTCTGCACTCAATTTGAAAATAAGCATGTTTTAGATATTTTTAATATAATAGGAACCAACACCCAGGGTGATGACTGACCACTCCAATACCGGACAATATTTTGCAAAATTCGTTTATAAAGTTATCTAGAGAGACTAAAAGAAACCCACAATTAGCTTTGATTCTTGGAGTTTTCTACAAAAACTGTCCTTTTTATCTAAATCACATTGTTTATTAATTACCTGCTTCAATTTGAGTAAAAGGAGCTTTTCTTTTCGACATTTTGGACAATAGTATTCGCGCAAATCAAATTATTATCTATTGTAGAAAGCACCAACGTCCATACTCTGAGTCACTAGCACACCCTGTGGAGTTTATCCAATCTTTTAAAACACTCGTAAAAGATTTATAAAGTTTATTTGATTTGCTGCCCATTAATCTCTTTATTTTGTAATTTGTGAATTCATTCTGCTCGACATCCAATACGATGGTTTGCTTTAGATTATTTTATATATTTAGTCTGTTTATAATAGCCAAGGCTTCCTTCTATCAACAGAGTGGACTGCAAAGAGGTCAGTAGCGATCCTTCAAATGGACGTATATCAGCCATTTTTAATTTCACTATCGAGTGACAGCAGCTATGACTATCATGCCGATGAACCTGGGTTCAATTCCCGGTGATACAGTGGGAGAAAAAACAAATTCTCATACTGTCTTACTCACTTACTTCTCACAGGTCTGGTGTAGAATTCACGTGACAATTAAATTTCAATAGATTACCTACCTATCACATGTCATTGGTATAAATAAAATACCCCAATTAAATTGCATACAGTAATTGCGTTCAAATGACCCGTTGTATATAAAAATTAAAAATATGTGTGAAAAGCTCAATAAAAGTGTTTTGAAAATAAAATGCTTTTCATAAGATATTAAAATGTGAGTCCGTAATATAAAGTGAAGGCGAATATACAATAGAAATAATTATACTACAGCTTTAGATGAAATTCTCCGTTAGTTTTTAATGATTACATTATTCTTAGATTTTATTAGCTAAAATTAACAAAACATTGAAAATATAAAGATTTTTTTAAAAGTGTGACGTGAATATAAATTTGATACGAATTGAATATTGATTTCGAAGGTGTCCCGATAGTATGCAACTTGCCCATCATCGTGGGAAACTGCCGCGGATACTTCCTCATGTGAGTGGACTTGTTATATGTACAATAATTAATCTAACAAATATTTACGTTTCATTTATTTATTTTAAACATATCTAAAGCATTACAGAATTTTTTTTCCAATACACTAAACCGTCGTACCTATACAGATTTGGACACTTCCAAGATGACGGAGTAGGTTTATAAATGAATTTGAATGTCACTCGCTTTTGGTTTTTGCAGGTATGCCTATGATGTGAACTTGAGGAAGTGTGTTCGTTTCGCATACGGGGGCTGCGATGGCAACGGCAATCGCTTTTCCACTTTAAGAGATTGCATCCACACCTGCGGGGGGGAAAGTCGAGCTTGACAAGTGGGACCGAGGGTCCTCTTCGTACGCCACCTTCAACAATGTACTGATTCATTTGGGAATATTTTAACCGTTATATCACAAATTATTTAATTCCTAAGATATTGTCTCAAAAGCTGTTTTTACGACCTATGTTGGCATCATCAGGTGTTATAAACAACTACATAGTTGATTCTAACATCTGATGATGCCAATATATTTCATAGAAATTAAATTAATAAATTGGGATTTTCGTACCAAAAGTTTCATCAACCTTTGTTGGCATCATCATGTGTTAAAACAAAAACGATTAAAACTAAATTATTAAATTATTAAATATAATAACAGTGTTTCAAAATTAAAACGTTGAATGAAGTATAGTGTTTTGGCTAAAACAATGGATTATCTAAATATGTAGATTGGGAAATTATAATATAACAGTGTCCAAAATAAAATGGTTAAAATGTTGAAATATCAATGTGTGCACTGCCAAATCAAGGGATTATCTATGAATATCTACTAGGAATATTTCCCCTTTATTGTTTGAAAGATCTGGAGGTTGAAACTGGTGTCATTTTGTTTGCGCTAATTTTTACTCTTTAAAAATAAATAAGTGGTTCTAATAATTGATTAATCTTTATTGACCCATTTCTCACCTTTATCTATGGAAGTGAACCTTGGAGCTGCCAAAAGGAGGATGAAAGTAGGATAAATGCAGTAGAAATGAGATATCTTAGAAGAATGTGTCGAAAACGATATATGATAGAGTGAAATAAGGAAGAAATGTAGGGCAGATGATTGCATCAAAAGTAAAATTAAAAAAGGATCTCTGGGATGGTTTGGACAAATGGAACAAATGGACGAGAGAAGGATGGTTAAAATATTGTATAAAAGCAGCGTGAGTGGAAGACTAAGGAAAGCACGGCATTACCAAATTAATCAAATACTAAAAGGCAGCCACATTCAAAGTCTCAAAAATGGACGAGTGTGCATATTTACAATATACGAATGTAGAGGAAGTTCAAGAGGTATGTCTGGACAGAGCAGCACAACAGTCTATCCTCTCCACTACCCCTGATCCACGGAGAGTCCAAAGCAGATTAGGTTTATCCATTGATTACAAAATTAAAAATATAATATATACAATATATGGATTAATATGAAACCAGCCCTTGTTTAATATCCCTTCATTACATTAACATTAAAATAATAGATCCCTTCTGCAAACCCACTCCACGAGAATGACATGTTTCACCTTGCTAAGACATTATCAAATATTACATTTACATCATATATACATACATGTTACATTAACATTTGATAATGCCTTAGCAAAGTGAAACATGTCATTCGCATAAATTATAATATAATGAAACTTCTTAAAAACAGATGTTTTCATTTGTATTAATTACTTAACTTACACTATTATTCGTCATGTTAAACACATTTAATAGTAAATCCAACCACAGAATAGGAGAAATAATTAACTTTTGGTGATTGTTTAAGTTATTAACTTAATCAAATACAATCGAGAGAGTAGAGTCCCTGTCTTTACATTACTGTTTAAATTAAATTCCTACATTAATTCTTTATATGGTAGGGTACCTTTTTATGGGTATTATTTTTTAATGTTATGGCTTAGATCAGTGCTCCTTAACCGGTGTGCCGCGAGCCGGATGCAAGTGTGCCGCGGCCAAATGTATGATGAAAAAAAATATTTAGTTCTAGTCGGAACTAGTGAATTGCGAAAGAGTCGACTCTTTCGTAAACCAGTTCAGGAGATATTGGTGACTTTTTTGTTTGTTTATAGGTCATTCGTGAAAAATCGGTGGCCGCTGATTTCTACTGGCTGGAAGTAGCTGGCGACCTTAATTTTTTAACTAAACAGCGACATCCGGCCAGTAGAAATCGCGAAAATTGGTCCTTCGATCTTTTGGGAGGAGAAAAAAAAACTGTCGCTGCTGATTTCTATTAGCTGGAAGTGGCCAATGAGCTAAAAAATACGTCTCCTGAGCTGATTGACACCCACGTCACCGAATTGGTTTCGGTGTGCCGCGGAATTCTAGGAAGGAATTATGTGTGCCGTAGGTGAGAAAAGGTTGCGGAGCACTGGTTTAGACGACAATCAAAACACAACTGACTTTTGTGTCAAGGTGTGAACTTTTCCTTCAGTAACCCTCATATTTCACAGCGTAAATATGTTGACACAAGAGAGAATGCTTCATTAATTTTTCATAACATTTACAAAATGTGATAAATTTAATAATTTGATTGATATGAATTAAGTGAATAATTCTGTTTTGAAATTGAATGGTGCCCTCCCTTTACTCGATGTCTTAAGCACATATTTTGGTTATCAAGGACATTCCGGATACAGCTCTCTCTGAAGTGGATGCACACATACAGGTCCATGGACGGATCTAATATAAAATCTTATAGGAATAAAATAATAAAACACTTTGTATCATGTACCACAGTATGGTTATTATAATTGATGCCAACTAGTTTTAACTGAGGTGGCTCTACGGATAGGCGGGCTGAAGTGGCAGTGGGCTGGCCATATCTGTCGGAGAACCGACAGCCCATGGGGAAGACGGGTTCTGGAGTGGAGACCGCGTACAGGATTCCGTAGAGTTGGACGTCCCCCTGCCCGCTGGACCGACGATCTGAAAAGGATTACTGGACATGGATGGATGGGAGCGGCAATGAATAGGGGGCGGTGGTGGGCTTTGGGAGAGACCTACATTCAGCAGTGGATGACAGACGGCTGATGATGATGAGTTTCGCTTGGGTCCAAGCTGTTAGTTATTGTATTCATATATACTCAGTTATTATATTGCCCTGATGAAGTGGGTCCAAGCGGGAACTTATTATTTTATACCTTCTTCTTCTTTCTGTGTCTTGTCAGGTCTCCCTAACGTTGACTATCACCATAGTGATGACCTGGGGAAAAATATCCAGAGTGGTATCCCCTTGCCTTCTCTAGAGGATTTTCTGTCGGGGTTACCTTCCCTTAGCTGGGTGTATCCAGTTTTATGGTGCTGAAAGCTCGCCATTCGTCCTCTCTCTATCTGCTATGGCACTAAGTAATATGTGCCACATTGCCAGGGGTTCGTGGGGTCATTAAAAGACCTCTCGTGGACGCTAGAGAGTTGGACTTGATAGTAGTGTTGCTGTTGTAAATGCAACATGGCGCCTTATGACATTATACCTATAAATTTAAAATGTCTAACCAGAAAGTGAGTGCTTCATATGAAAATTTAATTTAAAATCACTAAAGCTGTTTGTTCACTTATTGCAAAGTGTAAGCGACAGGATTGCTCCCTCCATGACAATGTATTTATTATTTAGGCCAGTTGACTGCTGCTTGTCTCCAAATGTGTTGAATCAGGAACGGGACGTGGGTAAAAGGGGTCCCCTCAGTGCAGGAATCATTACAAGCTAAGAATAAAATTAATTTACAGTTTTACTTGAATTTAATTGATATAAATAGTGACTAACTTGATTCGCCTTGAGAGAACATTCTCAAATTGAACCTAATCGCCAAACAGTGTGTCCTTTTATTTATTTTAGAAATCTTAAGGGTGGGGGGAAATTACATAATGCAAATTTTTGGGTTGTTAAACAAAACAAATTTAAGGTTTTGATACACATTAATAAGTAATTTAGATCGAGGTATTTACCTAGTATCACATCATGATGAATTTAGAATGTAAGACCGTAATTGCAGTATGTTTTGAATGCTAATAATTACAGGATAATATTAAATAATACCTCAACCATCAATAAGAATGAAATACTCGGTTTTATTGAAGGCAGCAGTTGTGGTGAAGCCAAGTAGTCTTTAAAATGACTGTTTTAGCTCTTTAGCTTTGAGTAAAATTCAACAGGATCTGGCGCTCTGACGAATGATCCAAACGATCCGACTACCGGCGACATCTATTGGTGTACACAAAATTAAATAATTTATCGGCTAGTTACATGTTTTACAAACTGAAAAGAGTTGTGTTTCATAAATGTCGTCAATATCTTACTACTGGAAAGGTTAAGAAGGCATTCGATAGTCATTAAAATTGTGAAGAGGTGTCGTGTGCGGAGGCCGGGAGAGGGGGGTGCGGTCAGTTCCCGTACTGGTAGGCCAATGATGATTTTCTCAAATTCCCACCGTTGTCTCCTGGTATGGCTGAAAAAATATTAAAATTAATTACTGCTAGAAGGCACTGGCACGATTAATAATTGTAGCTAATATTATTTTAACAAAATCAATTCAAATACAGTAGAACGCCTCTAATCCGCCACCTTTGGGACTGGGGGTATGGTTGGAACGCAAAGAGGTCAGATTATTGGAAAATACAGAATAATATGAATTTACAGTAAAATAAAAAATTCGTAAACTCAATAACGAATCTATGTACTGTTCTCTACATTAAAAACATTGCTATAAACTGCACAAAAGCTGCCATTATTATAGGAAAACAGTAATACAATGAGGAGATGAGTGGGGACAAGTTGAACTCGGCGAATCAGCCGAGGGTGGATGAGAGGGGTTCTACTGTAATAGATTCCTATCATGATACCCACTAATTTGAAATACCCACCGCATATAATGGTTCCCGGCTGACAGACATGAACATGTAATAAAGGGTATCCGTTCTACCACCAGTAACGATAACCACATCATGTAGCGCCTGGCGTGGGACTGGTGACGAGAGAGATCTCTCCTAGTATGTAGTAATTTCGTAGATTTAAATATGCATAAATTATCACAAATAAACTGTCACTCCAAATAGAAATATAGCGACAGAAGCAAAGCTTATGTATAGAAATGAAGCTTGGAGTTGACAGAGAGAGCAGGAGTTGAAAGTAGGATAAATGCCGTAGAAATGAGATCACTAAGAAGAGTGTGCAGAAAAACAATATATGATAGAATACCTAATGATGAAGTAAGAATGGAATGCATCCTAAATAAAATGAAGAAAGGGTCACTAAGATGGTTTGGACATATGGAACAAATGGATGAGGGAAGAATGGGTGTCCCAGATCTCGATGTCAAGCCCAAAACTTACTTCTAGTACTGGACATATGGAGCAGAAACGCTAACCCTACCAACCAACCAAGTCGACCATAAGGAGACTCCGTGTAGCACAGAGGAAACACGAAAGAGCCATGCTACACGTAAGACTCTCAGACCGGATAAGAAATACTGAAATACGTAGAAGGTCGGGAGTAACAGATGTCGTTGAAAGGGTAGCTAAGCTTAAACGGTCATTTGCGGAACTGTTGCCAGATTGGTAGACCCCCCACACGATGGTCCGATGAAAGGCACAAGACAGGAATACGTGGAAAAGTATGGGGGAGCAGTGAAGGACAACGGAAGGAGGATAAGGATGTAAGTGAGAGTCAGACCGACCTATGCAGTTCTTGTTGCAGTCCTCGTAGCTCAGGAAGTTGTTTCCGTTCCCCCCGCAGCCCCCGTACAGGAAGGGCTGGCAGCGTCCCAATTTGGGGAAGAACGCGAACCTTCATTTATATATAATTAATACATTTCATTTGAAAAAGTCTGTTTTCTAGAAGTTTTATTATATTTTATGTGAATGATATGTTTCACCTGTCTAAGGTATTATAAATGTAGCGAAAATCAAATGCGCTGCTATTTATATGCACGAGTTAAAGGAGCAGATATGGTAATTAAGGTGATTGATTGCCTGGGCCCCAGAATACAGAAAAATATTATCTGAAACTAGTAATACAAAGTTTACATATGTAAGGAATACTAAATGACTTGGTGTTCAAAATAAAGTGTTTTAACAATTACTTAAAAATGATTATGTAATGATTTAACATATTTTATTGTTTTCAACAATGTATTGGACCATGTCAATTACCTTAATTACCGTATTCTACCGTGTTGCTACATTTGATAATGTCTTAGACAGGCCAAACATTCATTCACATAAAATATAATAAAACTTCTAGAAAACGGATGTTTTCATTCATATTAATTATTCAATATGGAGTTATACATCCACTGTTCAAGAAACAATAATTATAAATATTGCCCAGTATGGAGCGACTTATTACCTGAGGGAATATCTGGCGCATGTGCCTATCTCCAAAGGCTGACTACAGATATTAGTCATATCTATATGTAATACTTCAAACACTGGAAAAATACACATATACTTTAATATTGAGCTGTTGTCAGGTGTGAAGGTCAGAAAAGTCTCATAGGGTCATGCGCTAAGGGGAGAAAGATACCACCTCAGCTGATAATCATAGGCAAGATAGGGAGACATCGGAGAGTTGGCAGAAGGCAGTTGTCCTGGCTGCAAAATATAAGAGAGTGGACAGGAATGAATGAGCAGAGTTGAGAACCTGTTGTAAGTGACGCAGGACAGAGATACTTTCTCTGCAGTGATCGCCAATGTTGGGGGGACTTGACACGGCACCAGAAGAAGATACTTAAGGTATGTTAGATGTGTGTGTCAAATGCCGTTCTCTGGACCATGGCAGGCGAAAAGCCAATTAGAGAACAAGTCGCTAGACGCAAATGGCAGTGGATCAGTCACACTCTGAGATGGAACCCAGCCTGCATCGTTCAGGGTGCACTAGACTGGTCCCCTATGGAGGGAAAGAGAAAGCGAGGCAGACCTAGAGCCACCTGGAGAAGAACCCTGCAGGACGAGGTTAAGGCAGCAGACCTCACTTGGGATGATGTTAGGCATTAGATAGAATCGGGTGGAGAAGGTTCCTTGAGGCCCTATGCACCACGTAGGTGTGACAGGACAAAAAGAAGAAGAAGAATGTTAGATGTCATATTAAATTATCTGCAATAATTACCGTCTCTATCGTAATAAGCTTTTGCCAGGGCCACCATCATAAATGCTAGCACAAAATATGATTTTGGAGAAAACATCTTGGCTGCGTTTAATTAATCAATAATTTAAACAATCAAATGTGCGCGCTCAGATCTAAACGAGTGTTTTAAATAATTGAATGTCCTATACAGGGTGCGTTACACCGCATTCAACTGGTGTCAGGTTTCTCTTATCAAGAAATAATTGATAATCAAAAACTTTCATTTTGGAACATTTCTCTCTTAAGAATTTCCAGTTTTCTAACTAACTAACTAACTAACCATCACGCCGTCTCGCCGAAGGGGTAGGCAGAAAGAATGGACTGCCACGCTTTTCTTCCCTGACATATTTCTCTCACTTCCTCAACATTCATACATCGTGTCATGCACGCGCGTCGATTTCTCTGACTCCTCACATGGCCGACATTCAATATTTGATTTATTTGATCGTGCCACGTTTTCATAACATATTTAACATATACTTTTTTTACCATTCTTTCTTCATTCATTCTTTCCATGTGTCCAAACCATCTTAATGATCCTTTCATTATTTTGTTCATAACACCATCATTCGCACCACATTCACTTCTTATATTTTCATGATAGATCATACACAGAGTATGCACACATTCGTCTAAGAGATCTCATTTCTACTGCATTTATTCTACTTTCATCCTTCTTTTGCCATGCTTTGCTTCCATACATAAGGCTCGGAGAACACCATTGTGTACTGCCATTCTAGATTTTTTGGATAGGTTTTTGTTTGAGATGACAGTTTTCTGGTATTTTTTATTTCATTTTGGAACGTTGTTGTTGAAATATTAGAGGCTGAATTGAATTGAACACAGTTATTGTTTTATCGTGTTACGTAGTTACATTGCCCACGTGTGATTGCTTGAATAGTATTATTAGAAAATTGATTTTTATACATTTATTGGTGGCCATGAGGTCTGTGACCCATCACACCGCTTCTCCCGCGGGGGTGAAAAGAGAAGGATGGAGTGCCGCGTTGATTAAAGTGTGGCAGTCCATTCTATCTGACTACCCTTTCGGGAAAACGGCGTGATGGTTAGTTAGTTAACAATTAATACAAATGAAAACATCTGTTTTATAAATTTTTTATTATAATTAAATGTTTCGCCTTTCTAATGCATTACCACATTTGAGTATGCTTTGGAAAGGCAAAACATGCTATTCACATAAAATATAATAAAACTTCTAGAAAACAGATGCTTTCATTCTTATTAATGTTTTATGTTTATTTTGTATTGAAATATCTTCTTCTTCCTGTGCCGTGTCAGGTCCCCCCGACGTTGGCGATCACTCCGGCGAAAACCTCCCTGTCCTGCGCTGCCCGAAACAGGTCATCCACCGCCCTCATTCCGGTCCACTCTCTAATGTTGCGCAGCCAGGACATCTGTTTTCTGCCAACTCCCCGTCTTCCCTCTATCTTGCCCTCCAATATAAGTCGGAGGAGGCGGTACTTTTCTCCACGCAGCACGTGACCCAAATATGAGACCTTTTTCACTTTGACATTCGACAACAGCTCTCTCTTGGCTCTAACTAATGCACATATATAACTAATGCATTTACTATTTTCTCATTGACATCTCTTTCTGTCAGATATGTTCAATTTTTAAATGATTAATAAAGATTTTCTGCTTAATGCTTCCCAATCTTAGTGTAGACTGAACTAAAAAATGTAAAGTGCTACGCAGCATTCTAGCATATATACATCTTACAAAAAATTGTCAGACGCGGTGGTCGTAAGAAGGGCGGAATGGGGAATGTTGTTAAACATAAAGCGATCGCTTAACCCAACCAATGACAGGTCATAAGTCCTGTAAGCACCTCGACCACCATATTCTGTTCCCAGAAAACAATGTACATCTTCATCTCTATTGAGATACAATTAATCCTTATAAAAAAATGATTAAATAATGTAACAAAAATGAAATAAAATCAATTGTGTTAGATGGGCAGATTAAAAATTAAAACGCCCCCAAATTAAAATAATATCTTGTATGTATAAAGAGCTAACTAGTGATCCCTAGACCATCTGAACACCCCCCTAGAATCGTCCGTAGGGGGGGAGCCTAATATAGACAGAATATATCTCAATTTTTCAAGTGGAAACAAGTACATGTCGTCTCCATAATACAATGGTCGACGAGTCGTCTTTTTTCTTTTATCAAACCTGGAACATGATGTACTCTTAAATGTAAATCTAAATAAACCGTCTTCCTCTTGTTTAGCGATTAATTTATATATTAAGATGCAGAGATTACATCATCCTAGATATACTAAATGTTGATATCATGAAATAAAACTTTTATTAATAATTTGAGTACAATAATAATGTTAGAAGCCGTTAAACAAAGAGTGGTTTTAATTAAACTTCTAATCTTGCAGCAATTAAAGTTTGTCATAATTTTTATAGCAAATATTATTTCAACAAATAAGTATTCTAAAGAAATGTTTTAATTATTTTTTATTATTGAAGGTTAAAGAGGCATTTTTATTATTTGGAATAATTGAGAACACTGTATAATTCATTTGGGTTATTCAATATTTTTACAAATCAAATAAAAAATATTTTGATATCATGTTTCAGAGGTGACCTCTTGGTGACCATCTTGAGGTGAACATATGTTCAGGTTATATTTTCAGTTGAGAATGGAGGAGGTCACCTCCGAAACATATTGAGAAATATATTTTGACTTGATTTATAAAAATATTTAAGATTATATAGTGTTAGTATAGAGTTTTACATCATTCTTCAAGAAACATTAAATAGGAATGTCATGTTTTGTCTCTGCCAGATTTTATATAATAACGGATATAATAACACTTCATGTGGAGACACCTTTCTTGCCTTACTTAAAACTTTTATTCGGTATTTTAAGTGTACTGGAACTATAAAATCTGTGATGCTTCTGATATACAGGGTGCAGCAAAACATACAGCGCAGCTTTGAAAGGCCGGTACATCCCGTGTGGTGGGGGTAGGAACCTGGGAGTGGTCTCATTGTATCGGGAGTGTCTTGCCGTTTTCAGTCGTTGCCATGGTTTGGTCCGGAAAACACCGGGGCTTTGCCGTCCGCACGCTTCTTGAAAATGGTCATTCTGTCATCGCCACCCAGCGGGCCTTTCGGCTGCACTTTAATCTTGGGCGTTGTGATACCGTAATTTAATCGTGACTTGGTTGCGTACATTAGAAGGAACTGGTTCCACACTAAGACCTAGGGAGTTAGGAAGACCCAAAACCGTAAGAACACCCGAAAATTTAACGAGAATGAGAGAAGCCATTGAACTGGCGCCTCGGCGCTCTGCCCGGGGGCATGCAATTGCATTGGGCATTGCTGACCGCTCACTAAGGAGGATTTTGCATCAAGACTTATCATTCCACCCCTACAAGATTATGATTGTCCAAGAGTTAAAACCTCCTGTCTATAAAAACCGCATGAATCGCTCCCAAGAAATGTTGAACCGAATGCATGCAAAGTCAACTTTTTTTAGTAGTGATGAGACCCACTTTCATCTCCGTGGAGCGGTGAATAAACAAGAATTTCGGTACTGGGCTGAAAATAACCCAAGGCAACATCACGAGAGACCTCTTTACTACCCAAAAGTCACTGTGTGGTGTGGGATATCCAAATTTGGGGTGATTGGGCCGTATTTTTTCGAAGAGAATGGACAAACCGTACGAAATGTTGGAATTTTTTTTTTAAACCTCAATTGGAAGAACTAATGGAGGAAACAGATCTAGGAGATATCTATATTCAATAGGACGGTGCTAGGGCCCATACTGCTCGAGTTTCGATGACAAAACTGCGACAGATGTTCCCTGCGCGCCTCGTCTCTCTGAGGGGTGACGTGGGATGGCCCACGCGTTCACCCAATTTAAGCATTCCGTGGAGCGGTGAATAAACAAAGCATTTGCGACTTTTTCCTGTGGGGCTATCTGAAGGAAAAAGTTTTTAAACATCGACCTCACACCTTGGAAGAACTTTTGATTCAAATTCGGGAGGAAATGGAAATGAGGAAAACTTCAGAAATCGCCTTCATCTATGTATCGCTGATGGGAGCCATCATCTTCCTGATGTCATCTTCAAGATTTGATGCGTGAAACGACATGATGTACCAAATAAAATAAAATTAACCTCATTCCTGTAAGTCGAAGATTTGTATCTAGTTGAAAGTCAATTGAATTATTAGCAAGCATTAGGAGTAAGATAATTTCGGTTGTTGCGACACGTATGTTTCCTGCATAATGTGTTGGAGGGAATGGTCGAGGGATCGATTGGCAGAGGACGACCTCGCCAGGAGTACCTAGACCAGATTTGCCGAGATATGGGCTGCACCTCTTATGCGGAGTTGAAGAGAGTTGCCGAGGACCGAGCGGAGTGGAAGAGGAGATGCGTCGCCTTGCTGCAGACCAATCATTAGATTGAGACCGGAGTAGAATAATTTTGGTATATTGATTTTGCTAGATAACAAATAGGTTCATGATAATAATTGGGCTTTGTCAACATTATAAACGTATTTAACTACCGAAAATCGAGAACCAATCTTATATGATAAAATAAACGATGTACTCCACTTCCATAAAAATTTTACCCCCACATTTACTTATAGCGAATTTTTAAAAAAGTGTTATCCCCCAAATATTGAAAGTAAATACTTTGAAAGAAGGGAAAACATATTTTATAGTGGCAACATGCATAAACAAATTCCTTTAGCTTGCAATACTGTGAGCGCTTGTCAAATTTTGCAACGTGAGTGGCAATATTGCTTTAGATAGTTTTATTTTAGGGTTTTAAATATTTGGTTTATCACAAGGTTAACAACATTTCTTAATTTTTCAAATTTTAAATATTAAATTTCATATATAACGTATCTAAGTCAATATTTTGTATTTCGTATTTATGTCGGCTTGACAGGCTGCGCTGTTCGGGTGTTGGATCGCTTTTCTATTATATTGCCTTTATTTGCAGCTTATTTGTCAAAAATTTACGTTTAATTATCGGCTGGTATCACAATTGACGCGTACATTTGTGTGCGGTGCAGTGTTTACCGCGTATGATATTTGAGGTTAAGTGAAGCAACTCCAGGCTGATAGTGACCATAGACTGATACTGTTCCAGATGCCTCTGAGCTGCCGGTTTTACAAGGAGAAGTACCCGGAGGTGGAGGACGTGGTGATGATCAACGTGCGCTCCATCGCGGAGATGGGCGCCTACGTGCACCTGCTGGAGTATAACAACATCGAGGGCATGATCCTGCTCTCCGAGCTCTCCCGCCGTCGTATCCGCTCCATCAATAAGCTCATCCGCGTCGGCAAGACCGAGCCCGTCGTGGTCATCCGAGTGGACAAGGAGAAAGGTTCTCCGCACATATATTATTTCATACAATAGACACTGTACATATAACGGCTCCCTTCGTATATTAACTAACTAACTAGCTATTACACCGCGCTGTTCTTTCCTGACACGCTTCTCTCCCTTTCTCTACATTCTAACATCGTTGACCGTGGAGCACTACAATTGGAGGGTGGATAACTTTTTAGGAAATTAACTGATTTGGAAATGGAAAGCACATATTAACCGCCCTAGCTTTGGGTTATTTTCCGAGAAACGTGCAAAAAACAAGCAGGTTTTTTATTAATGAAATTTAATTGTATAATAATTTTATTTTTTTAAATTACGAAACATCAAATACTCGGCTGCACACTTGGCCTGCCCCTTGTAAAACTATCATATTTATGAAGACTTGTACTCGAGTTTTGATGGCACACGCGTGTATCCCTAAAACTTTGT
The DNA here is from genome assembly GCA_022606425.2 of Lepidostoma basale. Lineage (NCBI taxonomy): Eukaryota > Metazoa > Arthropoda > Insecta > Trichoptera > Lepidostomatidae > Lepidostoma > Lepidostoma basale. Next base: position 223,520 of record JAHDVF020000447.1, on the reverse strand, counting down.
ACATTTTAGGTACATTACTTTTTCTCAAGCCCGTACGTGATATCGTATAATGGTACAGTCAAAGTGAACATATCACGTACGTTCAAACAGGTAGGGTGGTTAAAGGACTGATCTGGACAGGGTCTGCCGTTTGGCTTCTCCCCTTACCACTGTCCCGGTCAGTGCTCCACAGTCAAAGTGTTAATTAATGACCATTTTATTATTTTTATTCATAACACATTAATTATTATTACATTTGATGAAAATTATATGTTTCAAATCAAATCAGTTTATTTACTCAAAAGACATTTACAAAAATTAGAGATGGTTCCACATTAGAAAGACAAGATGCTTTCTAAAGTCAAGAGTATTTGTCCCCTGAACATACTTTCACTAATATGAAATACGTCGATCTCCGAGGAGACTGCGTTCAGCAGACTTATTGCTCTTCCCACCGGTGTCACCAGAGGCAGATTGGTTCTGGCGGCCGGTAGGTAAAACAATCTGTGCTGTCGCTGTCGGAGATATCTATCGGGGACAAAAAGACCAACATCCTCCAGCACGGCCGAGCTCTCGAAATATCCCCGAGATTAATCTATAGGAATGGGTAATTAGGAAGCTGTAGAGAATTGGTTCCGAGCATTCCCAAAAGAAATGCCGTGGGATAGAGCCACGGATAACTACCATACTCCCTCATTTAGTGATACCTCAGAAATTATTTCTGAACCCTCTCCAGCATAACTCGCCACGTAAGGACTCCATATCATAGAACCACTTTCGAGTCTGCTCCGAACCAACGCGTTGTATAGGACTCTGAGCACATTAGAATCCCTGAAAACTCTCTCGGTCCGGAATATGAAGCCCAACATCCTCAGTGCAATGTCACAAATCCTCTCGATATGTGCATGAAAAGTCAGCCTACTCTCATAGATGATCTCTCATTGTAGATACATGTGCTAGTTGCTGGCTGTTCATTGGGTATTTTGCCTTATTATGTCAATGATAATATGTTTTTCTTAGGAACATTTTATTTTGGAACACTCTTTTTGCTATAAAACAGATGTTTTCATTCGCACTGATTATTCTCCTCTCATTAGAATGTAATGTAATGGTGTGTGTGTGTGTGTGTGTCAGGGTACATAGATCTGTCGAAGCGGCGCGTGTCGCCGGAGGACGTGGAGAAGTGCAACGAGCGCTACGCCAAGGCCAAGGCCGTGAACTCCATCCTGCGGCACGTGGCGGAGCTGCTGCACTACGGCTCCGACGAGCAGCTGGAGGAGCTCTACCAGCGCACGGCGTGGTACTTCGAGGACAAGTACAAGGCCAACAAGGCCTATGCCTACGACTTCTTCAAGCAGGCCGTGCTGTGAGTACACCCCTGCACTGCGCCTCTAGTGCGGCGGACTACAGTTGCACCTCATATTTTAATGGCTTTTATAAACCTTTTTACTTTATACCTTCGTATCAAGAAATTAATTTGTGGTGTTGCATTTTTAAATATATAAAAATAAGATACAATATTCGTTAAAATAAACAAAGCAGTGTAAAATATATATTGACCCTTACCACTCCATTATTTTTTGATATTGTTTGTCAGCCAACTCTAATTTAAATAATATCAAAATATTTTTATTGATAGGTAGTTACAAAAAAAATCTTTAAAAATTCATTTGTAATGATTTATTCTTCAAACAAAAAACAATTTACAAAAAACATTATGGACTACTTATAGTTTTGCATAGTATGGTACTTTTTAAAACAATCTCCAGGATGGAGACCAGGTTTTCTGGAATAGATCTCACAAAACCACACTGTTTCCTGTCTTCCCCCTAATCTTTCTGTTACTGCACACAGTACAGTCTTTAGAACCTTTTTCTAGTTTTGCAATGAAGTGGGGCTTGTACTCTAATCGCTCATCTGCATGACGTATCACGAGAAGTTCCCGCCATTTTAGGTTATGTGAATTTGCAAAGATTATTTTATAGTAAAATAAAAACGGAAAACAGTCAAAATCTTATTAAAATGTGAAATTAAATGTTTTTAGACGAATAATCACAAGAAAGTAAAGTTTTGGGCGCGAAAATACACCGCGCGCGCAAGTCTTATCCTGTCGGCCGCCAGCCGACAACTGAGTTGTAGCGTACATATAGCGATGTCGGCTGGCATTCGACAAAGGAGGCCCAATGAGGCGAATAGCCTCACGCAAATTACGCATAATACTATTATAAAATAATAATAACACTTGCAAAGTTTAAAAGAAAAATTCACCTTATTTTTTAATCACAGTTTAGTGAGTAACTTTTCACTTGATTTAACTATGAAATTGAAACCAGTAGCAATTGATGTGATATTCTCATGTGTGGTGCAGGGATCCGTCTATCCTGGCGGAGTGCGGACTGGACGAGGAGACCAAGGAGGTGCTGCTGAACAACATCAAGCGCAAGCTCACCTCGCAGGCCGTCAAGATCCGCGCTGACCTGGAGTGCGCCTGCTACGAGTACGAGGGCATCGACGCCGTCAAGGCCGCCCTCACCGCCGGCCTCGCTCTCTCCACCGAGGAGATCCCCATCAAGATCAACCTCATCGCACCCCCACTCTACGGTACCTCTCTTTTTTACTTCGATCGTGAGATATAAAATATCTGAAGAAAATCTTATGTTTTTACTCAAATCTCGTTATTTAATTCTTTTTAATAATGATCAAATAAAACAATGTTTTTTTATGAACTACTTCTTTCACTTTTGTCTTTATTTCGATAGCACCTGGTTTTGCCAGGCTTGCTGGCATCGACAAACAGTTCTATAGGAGAGGACAAGCCTCTCCCATACTTCTCCACGTACCCCGGTCTTATGCCTTTCGCATCCAATCGCCAGCAATTCTTTTAATGTCATCGGACCATCGTGTGGGGGGTCTCCCTCTGTTTCGTTTGTCTTCGCGGGATCTCCACTCCACCACCCTTCTGGTCCATCTATCATCTGCCAATCTGGCAACATGTCCCGCAAATGACCATTTAAGCTTCGCTACCCTTGCGACGACATCTGTTACTCCCGACCTTCTACGTATTTCAGTATTTCTTATCCGGTCTGAGAGTCTTACGTGTAGCATGGCTCTTCCGTGTTTCCTCTGTGCTACACGGAGTCTCCTTATGGTGGACTTGGTGAGGGTCAGCGTATCTGCTCCATATGTCAGTACTGTTTCAGACACTGGGGAATGTTACTATCAAATCATTATTAGCTGAAAGTGTCAGTGCGAGAATAGTTGTGACTGCCTCGTTTGTGAATAATTGTCTTTATCCAAATAGAACGCTCACATTGTTTTATGATTCATATCAAGTAGATACAATGAAAAGAAAGCCATAGTTTCATAATTTTAATCTCCATTAATTAATCAGACACGAAAGGTTTCTGTGTTTATAAAAAAAACTTTTCAGTGCATCCCAAGTAGAATTAAAAAACGATGCTGTGGGCATATGGAACGAATGGATGGGAGAAAAATGGTTTAAATTGTATCAAGCAGTGTGAATGGAAAAAAAAAGCTGAGGACGGCTGAGAAAAACACGGTAGGACAAAATTAATCAATTGCTAAAAAGTGACCACATTCAAAGTTGGGAAAATCAATGAGTCGCGTGTGATGATCTGAGAATGTGGAGGAAGCTCGAGAGGTAGTGTGGTGGTCCATCCTCTCTATTTACCCCGCCGGTGAAAGATTGTGGTGGTTAGTTAGTTTGTTGTTTACAATATATATTTAGTTTTATTTAACTTGTTTTACTAGTTTTAGCAGTTAGGTGCCATCTTCTGGTAATGGCAGCTATCTGCTGAAACTGATCAAAACGACGACCTTCATGGCAGAGTGGTAAAAGCTCTGACTTCCATACCGAAGGTCCCGGGTTCGATTCCCGGCGATGGCAGTGTGATTGTCACACTGTCTTTGGTCTGGTGTAGAATTCACGTGACAATAAAATGGGCGATAGATTGGCTACCTATCGAGATCAATATTATAAATAAATTATTGTAATATCATAAGTGAAACATTCAACTCCTATCTTATGTTAACTGGCATGATGTGTCACGTTGCAGTAATGACGACATCCACCCCGGAGAAGGCGGACGGGCTGAAGGCGCTGCAGGATGCCATCGACAAGGTGCGGGAGGTCATCCTCTCCAAGAAGGGAGTCTTCAACGTTCAGATGGCGGTGAGTGACTCTATTCAAGTCTATTCCGGTACAAGGGAGGACATCGTATCCTAATGTTACAAGTTTACCTTATGTCACGTGTTGTGTTTGCAGCCCAAGGTTGTGACTGCGTTGGACGAAGCGGAGCTGGCGCGGCAGATGGAGCGTGCGGAGGCGGAGAACGCGGAGGTGGCCGGAGACTCGGACCAGGAAGAGGAGGAAGGCATGGGCGGCGCGCCCAGCGACCAAGACGCGCCTGCCAACGGAGATGCCAGCGATCAAGACTAAACTCCGCCCCATCTCTTATCTGCAGAATGGATATCCCTACTGGTTATGCTCCCCCTCGCAACATCAGCCGCTCCTGTGTTTGCTAACAGCCTCACATCCGGGATGACTTTGTTTTGTGATACTTCTAGGGATGTTTGTTGTGTTCTGGTATCCTCCGCTTAATCTGCCCACTGCTCGTTTGTAATGTATTCGCTGGATATACAGGAGAAGAGAGGAATTGAATTAGTTTCATTTATTTCTGAACATTGTCACCGAGAGATTTATTTCATCGTATTTACATTTTAATCACAGTTCTTTTAATCTTTCATTATGATCTTAAGAGTATCATAAACTTAAAATAAGATTCTGGTTTTACCCGTAATATATGGTAAAATTACATTGTATGCCACAAGTTCTCGCGATATTTATTTGATTATAATTTATTTTAAATTATGACTTCCATAGTTCGTCGATTTGATAGATGATAGGGCTACGCCTATAGACACGTCATGTTGAGAATGCAAGAGATATTTTGAATGCAAATGAATTGTTGATAGATTAACCCCTTACTGCATTATTTTTTTTAAATCAAATCTTTAAAAAATATATATGATGTGTAAATGATGAAAAAAAAAGACACGTATTTTTTTCTTTTTCAAAAAAAATATTTTTTCCTATATAAAATATAAAAAGAATATTTCTAGGTCTTCCCCTTTTCATCCCTAGATTTTACACAATATTATCCATAATTTTATATAAACGTGATCATTTTATTACTTACCTAATGAAAATAATAGTAAACCAGTGTAATATAAATATTTATAGCGTTTTACAAACAAAAATAAATAACACTTTTGAATATCACGTTTGTACAGAAAATCATTAACCGACAGTTGGAAACAGTCGAACGCACATCTAGTACAACCAGAGACATCTAGCAAGAAGTTTGACAACTAGTAATGCGGATCATAGATAAAACTTTAGTATTATTGCTAGAAGCAAGACATATTTTATTATTTTGATGTTTTTTATGGCGAAAGATTATTTTGGATCATATATGAGCCGGTATGCGGTAAGGGGTTAAGCTGACACTGCGTAGATACATGTAAATAATTCTGATTGCGGTGTCTGCAGTTGAGTTTGAATAATTCTTTCTAACAAGGTTTCTCTTGCGTTTTTAATGATCAGTCTTTGAACAAATTAAAGTCAGCCAATGGACATAACAGAGGTGTAATGAAACATTAACATTTGTAACAGTTGAAGACTCGGCTGCCGGAGAGAGGAGGGAAGCGACAATGTATATATTAGTGGACCTGCAGGTCTCCTCCAGGTCCTCTCCACCAGGTCTCGGTGGTGCGGGGCAGGAGCGGGGAGGAGAGGCACACGAGCGGGTGCCAATGTTAAAATAGAGCAACTTATTAAAGTAAGTTAATTATACACAGGTTCTTTTTATATGGGACTCATTTATAATAAAACTATTATAAAAATGTCAATTGTGTTTTCATCTCGGCTTTTGTAATGTATTCCTCCTTTGCCACTATTCATCGAGTCACCTAACTGGTCACAAGATCTCCGCATTGACTCATGGAACTGGACTTTAATCTGCCTTGGCATTTCAACATCCTTGGCGTGTCTTCAAAATGTTATTAATATTGTGGATTATAATAATTAATAATTAATGTTTATTTAATTATTGAGCTTACGCTACAATTGCTAAAAGCCTTAAAAAATGTACGTGGGAAGGCGAAGCGGAAATCTCGAGATAATAATAGGTAATAATAATAATAAATTGGATGATTTATAGAGCGCCATTTTTATGAATTACATCATCTCAAGTCAGACTGAATAGACTGAGATGGGCCGGTCACGTGCAGAGGATGCCATCATCGCGAACCCCAAAAAGATTGCTGAAGTCGCACCCAGGTGGTAGAAGACAATTGGACGACCAAGGCTGCGATGGGAGGATGAAGTTGGGAGAGATGGGGCGAAATTGTTACGAGCGTCAGATTGGAGGGTCGAAGCGGAGGACAGGAGGAGTTGGAGGCGAAGAATACTGGAGGCTAAGGCTCGATATGGGCTGTAGAGGGCCATCGAAGAAGAGGAAGGGAGTCTGTGTCCCGAAACATCTTTGTGAAAAATGTTGTGAAAATACAATGTTTTCACATACCTATTCAAATATGAATCCATAAAACGAACATGTTAGTAATAGTGAGACCATATGCATCAGAGAAATTTAGTAGATCATTCCTCAGCTGATTTCTTGTTCCAAAGCCAAAACCTCCATGGCTAGTATCGTGTCCAATATTTGTCCATTCAGCTGACCCCTAACAGTCAACACAGACAATGTCACGGCATAGAACCAGTTAATTATTATTTGATATTAGCTTGATTTGTCATCATCAGCCTGTATCCATCCACTCCTGGGCGTAAGCCTCCTCCATGTATGTCCATCCTGGGCAACAGGCATCCATCATCCCTCCATTGAAGTCGAGGACGTCCTGGGTTTCAGGTCGCAGTTCTAGGACACCATATGGCTTGATTATTTATATCAAATTATTTTCTTAGTTTAGGATTAATCCCAAGTGATGGTGAATATAGAAGAAACAAATATTTCTGTATTTCGCCTCGCTGTTCCAAAATGCCATTGTTCAATACTTGTAAAAGTGCTCTAACAATGTATAAACTTCACAAAAATATCAAAATCATGTAGATCCTCATATAAGGGGAGCTATTCACCCCGCGCTGGAGGATGGGACTTACAGAATCAAAAGAATTCTTGAGTTAGAAGTACTGATTAATCAGAAATCAGTGGTGAGATTCTGTAAGTCTCAACGCCTATGGTGTAAGAATGCCAGAGGGTAGAGCATCGACAATTATTTCCAGATGGGGGCCGCGTGAAAAGAGACCAAGATTTTTTACCAAGGGCGAGCTGCGTGGAAGAGGATGGTCAGGGACAGAAGCCAGTGGAGGACTGTTGCGGAGGAGGCCAAATCCCACATCAGGATGTGGCATGGAGAAGAAGCCAAAGATAGGTATGATAAAAAATTACTGATAAACTTAAGGTGTTTAATTTTTTATTAATTGAAACACTTTTCTCCCATTTTGAAAAGTCTCCTTGGCGGGACTAGGAGTGGTGATTGGGATTAAAGATAGATTAAATTAATTCACGGATTATGACATCTCCGGATTCCGCGGGGTGCATAACTGGAGGATGCATTTACATACTTTTATGTCTATGCCTTTCTTATCATCAACAATGCCCTGGATTAAATGTTGAATTGTGATTCTTCCAGAAGTTGGATACGTATAATTGGAAATCCAATTAATATAAGATGACATTATGTTATGAGAAAAATAACTATGCAATGAACAAACCATACAACTTATAGTTTAAAATCACTTACTCGCTAATTTTTAAAACTTCCCATTAGTAGAGGAAAACAGTCTTTAAATTAATAAAAAATTGGAATAAATCAACGGAATATATTGGGTAGTGTAGTAATGCTTATCAATGAACCCACCCATGGGATATCACTACTGCACCACTGCTACTGCTAATTAGTGAGGGTCATTAAATCAAATCAAATTAGTTTATATTCTCAAAAGATATTACAAACAAAATGAAAGTTTAAGGGGTTAATTGAATACAATATAATACCGGGAACGCATGAGAGATTGTTTGACTTTAGGAAGACAAGATACTCCATAAAGTTAAGATGGTTTGGACACACGGAAAGAATGAATGAAGAAAGAAAGGTAAAGAAAATTGTATTAACGATGTAAACAGAACAAGAAATGGATAATGACCAAGGAAAACGTGGCATGATTAAATCAATCAAATAGTAAATGTCGACCACGTGAGAAATTATTGTTATTTTGTTAAATAGCTCCCTACATCATTAAAGCGCGAGGAAAATCCATGTAAAGGGTATAGTTATCACAGCGGATGGCCGAACGGATAGTGACGTCGATAGAAGGGTTGGTGTGGGTAACAAAGTGAATGGAGCTTTAAAAATACGAGTAGTTATTGGAAAAAAAAATTATCAATGAAAGCGAAAACGGCCGTTCACAATGGAGTTCTGGTCCCAACCCTAATCCATGGAAGCGAAGCATGGAACTGGCAGAAGAAGGATGAGAGCAGAATAAATGCGGTAGAGATGAGATCCCTAAGGCGAATGTGTGGTAAAATGATGTATGACAGAGTCTCAAATGTTGATATAAGAAAGGAATGTAGAGCGGAAGAAGGTATTATGAACAAAATTATGAAAGGATCGCTGCCTTGGTTCGGACGTATAGAGCGCATGGATGGAGAAAGAATGCTTAATAAAGTATACGTTAATGATGTTAACGGAGTACGCAGTCGAGCATGACCAAATTAATCAAATTTTAAAGGTTGGTCATGTTAGAAGTCGGAAGAATCAACGTGTGTGTATGACTCCCTGTATGAATGTGGAGGAATCTAGAGAGGTGTGCCAGGATAGAGTAGTGTGGCGGTCAATTCTCTCTGCCTTCCCCTGATGGTTAGTTAGAAAGTTTCAATCCTGGGATTGGTTTGCAGCGATTTCTTCTATTCTTCTCTCCCATTCTTCCCTGTCGTGTGCGGCTCTTTTGAAATCTGCATATGATGAGCAGCGCACGTCCACCAACAGGTCCTCCAGGTACTCTCGGCGTGGGCGTCCCCTAGAGTTTGTCCCCTCGGTCATACCCTCCATTATGGCATGCAAGAGGCCTTCTTGACGTATTACATAGCCGATCCATCTTGCACGCCTTTCGGACAGGGTCCTGAGCAGTGATGAGTATGAGGGGTGATGGTATGTTGTATATTATATATTTTTTCCTGAAATGAACAAACTCCTAGACTGAACATATTATCATAACTTCAGTGTTGTGCTGTTTGCAAGAAACTATACTCCAGGAGTAAAATGAAAGCGATGATTTGAGTGCGGAACAAACTAGAATATTGCCCTTATAATATTATGTTATGTTCAGGAAGGAACAATTTAAATGGACAGCGCTGCACTCACGCTTCTGAATCATTTATTAAATATCCCATCAATCAACATATCCAACTAAACTTGAAGAAAAGTTTTATGTAAAGTATTGATAAAGCATCCTTACGGAGAGAGACCATAAAAGTAATATTGAACTATTTGGAAGGAGAATTTTAACTACTGCATAATCCAGTTAATTGATTAAATATTCATATTTTTATTTTTTTTAAATATTTATTAAATTAACTGGATTATTCGATGTTTAAAATGCTCTTTTCTCTAATCAATAAACAATAATGAAAGGATCATTAAGATGGTTTGGACATATTAAGAATGAATGAAGAAAGAATGGTAAAAATATTATATGTTAACGATGTAAATGGAACCAGAAATAGAGGAAGACCGAGGAAAACGTGGCACGATCAAGTAAATCAAATATTGAATGTCGGCCATGTGAGGAGTCAGAGAAATGTCAGGAAAGAAAAGTGTGGCAGTCCATTCTTTCTGCCTAACCCTTCGGAGAGACGGCGTGATGGTTAGTTAGTTAGTTAGTTAGATAAACAATAGAATTCCACAGTGTTGACGCCTTAACATTCGATTGAAACGATGTTTTGCCGAAAGAGGATTTATTGTTAAAAAAACATTTGAAATAATACCAAGAATAAATTCAGTAATAATAACAAAATTACCATTTTTTTCAAACACTATATATGAATATGTAAGCGATAATAAAATTTAAAATCCATTTTATTTAATACGAACCTCCTTGAATACCTGTAATACCAATATTTAAATTCAGAAAATTTTACATAAATATTTGAAGATTATTTTTGTATAGAATCATGTATACCACCCCTGATCTGTATGTATATAAAGGACTAAGTTTACAATAGTGTCACCAGTCTGTCTGTTCTGTGGAAGTAGTTAAAAAACATCGTTTTATTTAATTATTATTTGAAATAATGTTGTTAGTACAATGCCCGCGAGCGACCCCCGGCGACGTCACTCGAAAGTTCTAATTTTCCAGCGGCGACACGCGCGCCCCAATTTTCCGCGGGGGTTATACGAATTAGCGTGTCAGGTATCGCGCATGCTCGAGAAATGGGATCGGGGCCGCGGAAAGCGGGCGCGGCAATGCGCACTCGACGCGAAGTGACGAGAAGTGAATTGCGACGTGTTCGGTGGTGTAGTGTTCCGGATGGATGTGCGCGAGTTGCGGGCGAGTCCTGTTCCGGCGGTCGAGAGCGCGCGGCTCCAGCACGGAGCGCTCCGCCGGCCGGCCGCGCGGGCCATCGATTACCCGAGCGTCCGCCCGAGGCGGAGCAAGGTGCCGAGTCTGGCTCGTGGGGTCCGAAATAGTCAGTTGTCCTCGCGGCGCGCCGTCGTCCGTCGTTCGTCGTCCGCTATATTTAGTGGCGGGGCCGGGAGCGCATGTGGCGCCTAAAAATAATCGGGATTAACAGCGAGTGTCTTGGTAGCGAGGTGCTGCAGGTATGTGAGGGGATGTGAGCTGCGCCACCATGGGCAACTCCTGCAGCTCGGGCCAGGCTCACAAGGACAAGGACAGCGCCTCGCAGCGCTCCGAGGAGTGAGTTCCTCTGTTTATGTTGCCCCTACTCCTACAATACAACACAATCAACATTCCTCGCCATTGTGTAGTGTCACACTGCTCCCCTTGTCGCGGGACCTGTTGTGGCGGTCCATGCTCTTTGTTTCCGGGGGTGGGCGGCGCGAAGGGAGGAATAATCCGCTCCATCCACTCGTCATAACATCTACACACATTAGACACCCTGGACGGACGCATTCCTCGATGTTTATGTCGTCTGCACAGCGGCGAATGACGCCATTGAGGGTGACAATCAAATATATATCGCAACAGTTAACTCAACTTACTTTATAGCAAAAAAACAAAAATAACATTTCTTTACAATAAAAACATTATATTACAACATTATTTCTTGAACAATGATATGAAACTTCCTATTAAATAATGAATGCATATAAAATCGTTTGTTTTATACAAGTTATAATAATTTTTAGATAAATGAAACATGTCATTCGAATTATAATACAACAGACGTTTTCGTTCGTATTAATTATTTAATATCTGTCTCCACTTTCGAATTGCAACGGTGCTGTCTGCCATTAATCAAATATTTTAGTATTAGATACGAAGCGAATGGTGATATAAAGACGATAAGATGAAAGCTCCCCGCAGTGGGTGGAAGACTGATTGATCTGATCATCTTCTCTCCGCCAAAGTTCCCACGGTCGTGGAAGATAGGAGCGGGTTGCCATATCATATCCGAGTTCAAGTATAATACAATAAATACCAATTTCATATAAGTTTTATAATATTATATTATATGGGAGTGGCACGCTTCACCTTGCAAGTATATCAAATTATACGAATGAAAACGTACATATTTTTTCATCATATTTTACGTGAATGACATGTTTACCTGTCTAAGACCGCTACATTATCAAATGTAGCGAAAATTAAAAGCGTTGTTGTTGTTTATATACACGAGTTAAAGGAGCAAAAACGGCAGTTAAGATAATTGACGTGGCCCAATATTTGTTGAAAACAATAAACTAACTAACTAACCATCACGCCGTCTCCCCGAAGGGGTAGGCCGAAAGAATGGACTGCCACAATTTTCTTTCCTGACATATTTCTCTCGCTTCCTCAACATTCATACTCGTACATCGTGTCATGCACGCGCGTCGATTCCTCTGACACCTCACGTGGCCGATATTTCTTACACCTTGATATATTTGTTTGTGCCACGTTTTCCTTGATCTTCCTCTATTTTTGGTTCCATTTACATCGTTAACATATAATTTTTTTAGCATTCATTCTTTCCACATGTCCAAACCATCTTAATGTTCCTTTCATTATTTTTGCTCATAACACTTTCATTCGCACCGCATTCACAGTTGACATTCTATTATATACAGATTTATCACGCATTCTTTTAAGAGATCTCATTTCTACTGCATTTATTCTACTTTCATCCTTCTTTTGCCAGAACATTGTGCACTGCCATTTTAGATTTTTGGATAGGTTTTTGTTTCCGATGACAACTTTAAGTGCACCATTCACTTTGTTGCCTGCCCCAACCCTTCTTTCAATATCCCTCTCCACTTGCCCATCTTTTGTAAACATACTACCCAAATACAAGAACCCATCTACTTGCTCCAAATTTTCCCCATTCACGCTAATGTTAGGTATGCCGACCTTCATGGCAGAGTGGTAAGAGCTCTGACTTCCATACCGAAGGTCCCGGGTTCGATTCCCGGCGATGGCAGTGTGATTGGTCTGGTGTAGAATTCACGTGACAATAAAATGGCGATAGATTGGCTACCTATCACATGTCATAAGAATCAATATAATAGATAAAAATAAATTGTATACAGTAATTGAGTTCAAACGACCTGTTGCTTACAAAAAAAAATTGACTTGCGTGCATGTTACGATGTATGAAACTAGAAGAATCTCGAAAGGTATGTTAGGATAGAGTAGTATGGCAGTCCATCCTCTTTGCCTACCCATTCGGGTAAACGGTTTGTTATTTAGGTACTTAATGTGGAGTTTTGCATAATTGTTCAAGAAACAAAAAAATATTATAAACTATATACAAATGTAATTTTAAAAACATGTTTTGGGAACAGACCCCCTTCCTCAGTGTAGAAATTTTAATAATTAATTAATTAAATTTATGAATATGATCTAACAGGAATAAATTACAAATCTATGATATATAAAGAAACAACAACAACTCGAATAACAACAAACCATCACGCCGTTTCTCCGAAGGGGTAGGGAGATAGAATGGACCGCCACACTACTCTATCCTGACACACCTCTCTAGCTTCCTCCACATTCCTACAGCGAGTCATACACGTACGTCGATTCTTCCGACTTCTAACACGACCAACCTTTCAAATTTAATTAATTTGGTCGTGCTATGTTTTCCTCGGTCTGTTATTTACATCATTAACGTATACTATCTTAACCATTCTTTCTCCATCCATGCGCTCCATATGTCCGAACCAACGCAGCGATCTTTTATAATTTAAATAAAAGTATGTTATAATATAATGCAAGTTGTCTGTATATTTAGTTCTGGTAAATAAGGAAAAAGTGTTGTCCAGTGTGAAGGTTAGAAAGGTATCATATTTGGGTCATGTGCTAAGGGGAGAAAGATACCACCTCCTTCGACGGGGAATTGGCAAAATATAGTTGTCCTGGCTGCGGAATATAAGGAATTGGATAGGAATGAGCAGAGTTGAGAACCTTTCCAAGTGGCGCAGGACAGAGATGCATTCGCTGCAGTGACACGGCACCATTAGAAGAAGAAGTAGCTAATTGGGAAGCCTGATTAGATGGTTAGATAATAGTAGAAGTACCTCGCCGGTTACTGAAAACTATAATGTTACAAAAATGGAAATTCTTAAGGGGTTAGGGGCAGTCAGGGGTATGAAAAAAACATTTTTTTTGAATACATGAAAACTGTCAGTAATTAAATTTATTTTATAAAACCAACAATATAAAATTATTAAATAATGTTTTCACTTGATTAGACCCAAATTTTAAAAAAATGTATAAATTATATTATATGAAGTTATCGCCATATCTGTTGGACCCTATTCCATCATGCGGTGACCATTATAACTTCTTACATGCTCATCTGAAATCATTCAACGTAAAAATATTACTTTAATAGATAATCTAGTCCCTGATAGAAGTTTTTTTTCTTCTTTTTAATAACTTCTATTTTTTATAAACAATTAACTGTTGCATTTTTTCTTGAAAATCCGTAAGTATTATAAATTATCAGAGGCCGGCATTTTGTTTATTAAAAAAAACTTCGATCAGGCACTAGATAAACTATTAAAATATTATATATTTTTTAATTAATAAAAATGAAAACGTCAATTTTATAGAAGTTTTATTATATTTTATGGGAATGACATGTTTCGCCCTTCTAAGGCATCAAATGTGACGAAACATCAACTCTTTGAAGTTTATATACACTATTATTTCCATGGCTCCATTTACTAGTATATATAAACTGCAACAAGTTGAAGTTTCGTCACATTTGATAATGCCTTAGAAGGGCGAAACATGTCATTCCCATAAAATATAAAAAACTTCTAGAAAACTGACGTTTTCATTCGTATTAATTATTCAATATTGAGTTTTACGTCATTGTTCAAGAAACAATAAATATATTTTTTATTTTAATGATTTTATAATAGATGAACCTGTATAAAGTTATAATGGTCACCGCAAAGCACCACTTTTCGAACAGGGTCCAACAAATATGGCGATAACTTCATATATAATTTATATTTTTTTCTCAAATTTGGATTAAATCAAGTTAAAGTATTATGTAATAATTTAATATTGTTGGTTTTATAAAATATATTAGATTACTGACCAAAAAGTGTTGAAAATTCTTGTTTTTAATACATCTGACGGCCCTAACCCCTTAATATTATTTTTGTTTGTTTAATACTAAGCGAGGCAATGGAACAACAAAAGGGAGCAAAGATGTTTGTGTTGTTATTGACATAAATAGTATAGTATAGTACGTCTGCACACAACACAATAACACTATCCGTGGCAGGAGATAAGAGTAGCATGCATCACACCCGATAATACCAACAGTTTATACTTGTTTATATTGTATACACGGCGGGGTGAGAGGTTGAAGGAAGATTACTGCGACCCGCCTGTGGTCGGCAGTAACCCACTTACTAGCACTAGCCATCAGCCGAGCGGGCAGGCAGAGAAAATCAGCCTCTACATTCTTTCATCGTGTCGCAAACGCTCGTCGACTGGGACTGTTTTTAATCACTATTTGTTGTGTGTGCCGAACGCGTTTTAGATAACTCTTCTTAATTTTATTTAGTTGTACAAATTCCATACAGTATCACAAAGGCTAAATATGGCTATATCAGTCAACAAAACAAAAAGTCTCACTATATCTAGGCAACTTACAAGATGTAAGCTGACTGTTGATGATATACCTGTGGAGCAAGTAATGAGTTTCAGATATTTGGGAGTAGAGGATCTGCAGCCATAATGACCTTTATACCGAAGTACGAGAACAAGTCAGTAAAGCCTCTGCCGTGTCAGGATGTCTGAAGAATCTAGTCTGGAAGAACAAGCACATGCGTATCGACAGCAAGATCAGAATCTATAAAACATGCGTGCGACCTATCATGACGTACGCTGTAGAGACGCGGGCTGACACTGTGCGAACCATGGGACTACTAAGAACATCGGAGATGAAGGTCCTAAGATCAATTACTGGGAAAACTTGCGAAATAGAGGATATCGTTCAGTGGAGTAGATCCAGAAGATACTGGAGGGACCATGTAGCCCGAATAGATGGTGACAGACTTGCATAAACAGCCGCTTATGAAGTCCCCTCCGGAGACTGCCCACCTGGAAGACCGCCTAAGATATGGAAGGACAACTGGATCTCATCATCCGACGAGATATGATTTCTGTGTCACAGATCGTCAGATCTATTGAAAGAAGAAGAAGAAGAAGAATTTTATTTAGAACGTATTCGCCACATCATGAATAACTAAACTAAATTCTATATATTTGATTTATACGCATTTGAGTTCGTTTTTACAGCGTACCTATATACATTACTTTCATCCTTCTTCCGCCAGCTCGAGACACGTTTCCACAACGCCAATGCATCGAAGCGGCCTTAGGGCAACATAATTACACTTTTCATTGTCCACTGCTAAACGTAGGCCTCTCCCAAAGCACGCCACTGTCCCCTGATACACTTCAATCGCTTCCTCGAGATTAATGTATCGTGTCATGCACGCACGTCGATTTCTCCGACACCTCACGTGGCCTACATTTAATATTTGATTGGTTTGATTGTGTCACGTTTTCCTCTTTTTCTAGTTACGTTTATGTCGTTTAAATATACATTCCAGGCGTAATCTAGTACTGTATGATTTGCAGAGCCTTTCACAGTGCATTAATAAAGATTTTCTGCTTAATGCTTCCCAATCCTAATAGATGACGCTAGTGTAGAGTGAACTAAAAAAATGTGAAGATAGGCACGGCATTCTAGCATGGAATGGGGAATGTTGTTAAACATAAAGTGATCGCTCAACCCAACCAATGACAAGTTCTGTAAGCGTCTCGGCCACCATATTCTGTTCCCAGAAAACAATTTATATCTTAATAAGTCCAGCTATGTTCCGAGGCTGTGTTTTCTGTACTATGAGCGCGAATCTTTTTTTACCCCGGGCAGGTGGCTAGCCTAACCCAGTGACCCTCCTCCTTTCTCATTCAGGCTTGGGACTGGCTTGGGACTGGATCTCATCATCCGACGAGATATGATTTCTGTGTCACAGATCGTCAGATCTATTAAAAGAAGAAGAAGATATAATAAGAATTGCTTGATTCATTTTCATGGCAGGATACGCAGTTTTTTTTCATTTTCTTTTCTTTATTGGTTTCAAAATACATGATTAATGTAATGTCGCTCCGTGGCCGGTGAATGTCTGGGAGAGTTTGAATATCGATGATGAATTTTTCCTCAACTCTCGCCTCCTTGATGGTACGGAGCAATAATTTAGTGCCTTTGCCGGTTGGGCTTGTCTCCGTTCTCCGATGGTATACTTGGCGTAGCTCAGCTAGTCTCATTTACTTACTTACTTCCTATGGCCATACAACTCTTGAAGAGTTTTAGCCTCCTTGATGATTTTTCGCCAACCTCCTCGATCCTGCGCCTTTTGCTCCCAGCAGTCCGATTCGCCAAACCTAGCCAGGTCAACCAGAACATTGTCCATTAGGCGCTGTCTAGGCCTTCCTAGAGGTCTTACTCCAGTCGGTCTAGACGCCTAGTCCTCCTATCCTAGTCTCATTTCTCAGGGGAAAATCAGTGAAACGTTTTGATGTTCTCACTTTAAGAGCGGCCTCTTTGCCGTCCACGGTCTCCAAGTCGGCAGTCTTCTTGTCCACTTTTCATCTGAGCTTCTGGCTACGTGACCTGCCCATTGCCATTTTAGAGTCGCCACCCGGTGGATGATGTCAGTTACCTTTGTTTTTTCTCTCACCGTATCGTTTCTGACTCTGTCTCTTAGGCTTATTCCTAACATGGCTCTTTCCATGGCTCTTTGGGTCACTCGTAGTTTCTCGGCAGAACGCAGGCTTCATAGACTTTTCGTTTCAGGTTGATCGGTATTTTCCGGTTTTTAAGGATGTAAGGTGTAACTCATGTTTCCGAAAGCTGTCCAGCTTAGTCCAATTCTTCATTTTAGCTCTGCGGTTTGGTTATCTCGGCCCAATCGAATATATTTTCAAAAATATTTAAATCATCTACGTTTTGCCGACGACATCGTACTCGTCAGCAACACTCCAGAGGAACTAGCTGAAATGCTGAAAGAACTGAACGATGTATCCAAATCTGTAGGTTTGAATATGAACCTGGCAAAGACCAAGGTGATGGGCACGGAAAGGCTTGAAATCAACGGGGACGGCGATAGAATTGAGAATGTCCAAGAATATACATAGGGGAGAGGGTGGAGGGTTTGAACAATATTTATATCTTCTGAAATATTGTAGATAAAATATGAAATTTAAAATATTATTTTTATTACAAATACTAGCTACGGACGTGGTCAACAGTTTTTAAATAAATTAAAGGTATCAAAAAAATATATGTTGAACGTTTACGGCTTTCTACGCGAGGTCGAATTTTGTTGAAACCTGGGGTAGGTTGAACGAAATTGAGGAGGCTTTGAATGACGCATAAATAGCGTGTTTTTTTAGATATAAAACAAAGACAAAAATATAAAATATAAGAAAAAATCATGAATGTCTTCAAAAAATCTTTTTAATGTTAATATTAAAAATAAAAAAAACACAAAATATTCAATTTAATGCATATTAAATGATGAAAATTTTAAATAAGGAAATTTAATAATTTTTTATGACCCGCTGACACTAGGTTGATGTAGTTTAAAAATAATATATAGAGGTTATGAACATTCTGAGGAGGTTTTAAATAGCTTTCAAAGGCTCCTCAAAGACATTGTTCAAAACCTCCTCAGGGTGTCATTTTTCAAAAACATTTCAGATTAAATATTAAAAAGTGAGTTTCCAATAAAATTACTTATGTTTATATGCGTGTAAATATGTTGTATTAAACCTTCTTCACAGCAAAAACAGATTGACTTAAGACTATTTTAGAAAAGTACTTTAAACAACTTGGTTTTATTCTAACAAATTTCACAACTGTCAACGATCACACTGTCATTGACAGCCATAGACATTAATGTTGCCATTAGGAAAAATAAGCAAATGTACGAAAAATAGATATTCGGCCAAAATATTTTGCCTGTTCAAAGGCTCCTCGTGTTCAAACCGTCCACCCTCTCCCCTACCTGGGACACAATATTGGATTGGGCCGAAGTATTATATCACGATGCAATCATAAAAGATCGATGTGCGGTATCACCTATCATGGGGTGCGCGTGACGCGGGAGACGGTGACGGTGACGGTGGAGAGATAAGGGGCGCCGCCCGCAGGTCGCGCTAATCTCTGGCCGCGTATCTCTGTTCTCTACCATATACTCCCGCATATTGATTCGCGCTCAGACCCGCTCAGTCCCCAGCTGGGGCTATGCCACTACCGACCAGAGGGCCGCTCTATCCTACTTCGCGGCCCTAATTTTATTACCTCATTGATTTGCTCGTACCTACATTTGGTGCTCTAGTCATATAAAGTATTCCACATTGCTCGTGTCTCGAGTCGATGTAAAGGGTACTGCTATCGTATTGATTCTCATGATATGTGATATGTAGCTAATCTATCGCAATTTTATTGTCACGTGAATTCTACACCAGACTAAAGACAGTGTGACAATCACACTGCCGTCGCCGGGAATATAACTTGAGAGCAGTGGCGTGCCTAGGGTCAACCAGTAAGGCAAGCCCATCCGACTTTTTTGTGTTATAATATTAGTAGAGGGTCACGATAATGTCTTTTTCCGGATTAAAAGAGTTTTATCTTTCTAAATTAGTTCATTTTAAATCCCATTTTAGGCGCATTTTAAATCTATACAAAAAATAATTTTCTGCGTCATCAAACTCATTTTCTTGTATAATAATATAATAACGTATTTATAAATAAAAGAAGAAAAATAATTAATAAGAAATAAGCTGTAAATAGACAATAATAATAAATTTGTTAACACCGAAACAAGAATTATAAATAAATGTTCGTAAATAAATAGCATAATCTTTCTTTTCATAAAATTTCTGCGCAGAACGTAAATGACAGATAACATTCTGACAATAGAAATGAAGTTCGTGACACATCGAATAGTAACATACTTCAGAGTGATAAAGCCCGGCTTTAAATCCTTACAAAAAATTGTAGATATCTTCTGGTATATATGCACCTAGCTATATGATTACAAGCCAAAAATACATAAGTGTGACAAAGACCGTTTTACATTTTGCAAGCCCAATATAAAGCCCATCGACAACATGAAACAAAACATGTGGACGTAGGCGATTTCGCGGGCATCTCACCTACGCTACGGTACGTATGAGTGAAATAAAATGCGGCGCGTATGAGTGAAACAAAAAATATACTTAGGTCATTTCTGCGCATGTCAGCGGAGTCATTTGCAACGCAACGAATTACGAGTAAATTTCTTTAACTCGCGAGAAAATTCGAAATATTATTTTATTCGTAGACGGCTCAAACGCTCAAATTGCCTCAAAAAATCTATAACAAAACGCCGTTTTGTTGTAGATTTTTTAAGGCAAGCCCGGCTTTCGGCTTGTATGAAAGTACCGCCACTGGGTGGGGGGTCCCTCTGATTCCTAATTTTGAAGTTCGCCAATCTGAGTTAGTTGATCTGTAGACATCATTCCTGTGAGAAACATTTTGTGAAAAGTAAACACTAATCCTTCATGAAAGGATCTACGATTTGATGGCGAGCTTTCTGAATCCTCTTCAGGTGGAATACAGTGATTGGTGATTAGAGGCCAGTTTTAATGGTGAAGTGGTAACAGTGGACCATTAGAGATACTCGCACAGAGTTGTATTGAAACCTGATATTTTCAAATGTAGGGAGATAGGTATAACTACCTATAGATAGATTAACTACCTATCACATGAAGTGAGAATCAATATGATAGCTTTACCCTTTACATCAATGTTTTTTAACTTTCTTTTTCAATAAATGCAACTAATATTTTAAACTTTATTTTTCAATAAATGCTACTAATATTACTTTGTATCTGAATTTTTAATAATCGAAGTCTTTTCTAAGGGCCTTTCAATTAATCCTGGGCGCTATATACGAAAACAATATTGTTCTTCCGGAGATTTAAAAAAAAATTATAAACAAACAAACAAACAAACCATCACGCCGTTTCTCCGCAGGGGTAGGCAGAGAGAATGGACCGCCACACTACTCTATCCTGGCCATCCTCTCTAGATTCCTCCACATTCATACAACGAGTCAAACACGCACGTCGATTCCTCCGACTTCTAACATGACCAACCTTTGAAATTTGGTCATGCCATGTTTTCCTCGGTCTGCCTAGACTTCGTACCCCATTTACATCATTAATGTATACTTTCTTAACCATTCTTTCTCCATCCATGCGCTCCATATGTCAGAATCAACGCAGCGATCCTTTCATAATTTTGTTCATAATACCTTCTTTCGCTCTACATTCCTTTCTTATATCAGTATTTAAAATTATGGTGGTCATAAGAAAAGGTGGAATTGGGAATGTTGTATTACATAAAGCGTGCGCTTAACTCAACCAATGACAGGTCATAAGTCTTGTAAACGCCTCGATCACCATATTCTGTTTCCAATTTGCATCTTCGTCTCTATTGAGATACAATTAATTAAAGATGTTCTTTCAGTCTTATATATAAATATATTATTACGGATAAGTTTATCCCTTAAATTAAACGAGTTGTTCACAAATGGAGGGCAATTTGGTGTGGTCCGACTGTGGCGTAATGTGTGATTGTGGCCACTTGTACTGGAATTAACAATTACTCTGTTTCCTTCCTGAGTTCGTCTCTCGCCTCCAGTCCTCATCTGACCTCAAGACATCATTCTCCTCTCGTTTATAGTCACATAAAAACCAATAAGAAAAGAAACCATTTTTGTAAAGTTCTCTGTTATATATGTCGCATGACTCGATCTCTTAAATGTTTCACGGTAATAGTTTTTTTTTCAATTAATAAAATGATTTTACAACAAATGGAAGTTCATTTTAAATAATAATTAAATAAAACAATGTTTTTTAATAACTATTTCACATTTTTTACGTATACAACAGGTAGTTTGAATCCAATTACTGTAAACAATTTGATTTTTAGCTATTATAATAATTCTAGCGAAGCATGGAACTGGCAAAAGAAGGATGAAAGTAGAATAAATACAGTAGAAATGAGATCTCTTAGACGAATGTGTGGATACTCCTTGTATGATAGAGTGTCGAATGAAAATATAAGAAGTGAATGCGGTGCGAATGGTGATGTTATGAACAAAATAATGAAAGGATCATTAAGATGGTTTGCACACATGGAAATAATGAATGAAGAAAGAATGGTAAAAAAGTATATGCTAACGATGTTAATGGAACCAGAAATAGAGGAAGACCGAGGAAAACTTGGCACGATCAAATAAATCAAATATTGAATGTCGGCCATGTGAGAAGTCAGAGAAATCGATGCGCGTGCATTACACGATGTATGAATGTTGAGGAAGAGAGAGAAATATGTCAGGAAAGAAAATTGTGGCAATCCATTCTTTCTGCCTACCCCTTCGGGGAGACGGCGTGGTGGTTAGTTAGTTAGTTATATTAATTCTCATGACTCATTGATATGTAGCTAGTTTATGGCCATTCATTTTTGTCACGTGAATTCTACACCAGACCAAAGACAGTGTGACAATCACACTGTCATTGCCGGGAATCGAATCCGGTACCTTTTGGTGTGGCATTTATAGCTCTTACTTCTTACGAAGGCTATATTTTTTCTTACCGTCGACAGCGGCAGGTTACGCCAGGCTGGCTGGCATCGTCCGACCAGTCTGTCAATGCCAGCCACTCTGGCACAACCGGTCACTGCCGAAATGAAGACAAAAGTGGAAGTAGTTATTAAAAAAAATATCCTTTAATTGATTTTGTCTAGAAATACTTATATTCTGTTTATAGCTTCTTATTTTTTATATCTACGAGTAGTTCAAACACTTCTAGCGTCTGCTCGAGATGAGCGTAGAACGCCATGCATTCAACAGATGCCTCAGATGCCTCATGAAGAAGAAGGTGTGCATTAACGATGTGAATGGATTATGTAGTCGAAGAAAACATGGCATGATCTAATTAATCAAATATTGTATGTATATATTGTTGTGTTGCTGTTGATGAAAAATCAAAGAAATCCAAGAGATGTACCAGGGGACTATGTTTGTTTATTCTAAAAAAGAGTTTCTCTCTTCCCTATTCACCTGTCTCGAGAGATTCGACCCTCTTAGATGAATGTGTGTATGATAGAATGCAGATGTCAAATGCAAATATGGGGTGTTTTTTTTGGAGGTTTAGTTTTAAAACTGGCAACATTGTTTCTACAGACTGTCGATTTGACAATTGACAGTTGATTTGTAGTCAGTTCGTTTCGCCATTTTACCCAGTTGCTCAATAAAGGTGTCGACAATTAGACTTCACAAATTCATATTTAAACTACAAAATTATATTTAAACAATAATGGCATAAAATTATCTATTAAATAAAGCCAACATTACAGATATTTACATTATTTTAACGTGTTTTTTATTATTTTGAATTTGTATACCTTTAAAAAATACACCCTAAGAAGTGAATGCGATGCGAATGAAAGTGTTAAAATAATGAAAGGATCATTAAGATGGTTTCGATACATGAAAAAATTGATTGAGGACATAATGGCGAAGTGAATTTAATATAAACGACGTAAATGGAACTAGAATAATAGTGGAAGACGAAGGAGAATGTGGCACGATCAAATCAATCAAATATTAAATGATGTATTAAATATTGAGGAATCGAGTAAAGTATATCTAGACAGAACATTGTGGCGGTCCATTGTATCTGCCTACCCCTTCGGGGAGGCGGCGCGATAGTTAGTTAGAGAGACACAGCTGGCTCCTTAAGGTCGACTCTGGGCCGCATAATCATAATACTTGTATAGGTGTTTTTTTTTGAGGTATACAATACATATTCAAAATGAAAAAAAAAACACATTAAAATAATGTTAATGTCTATGATATTGGCTTTATTTAATAGATAATTTTATGCCATTCTTGTTTAAATATGATTTCGGGCGTATGACCGCCACGGCTAGCTCGAATGAAGCGCAATCGTGAAATCCAATTTTCGACAATTGTCGTCTTTGTGGATGCGTATTATCCACTAGAGTGTACGTGGTGCGATAACGATCCATGGTCTTCCGAAAAACTTGCTTGGATGGACGATTATATCGACCGTAAAAGGGACGTAGTACACGATAAGTTTGGCGAACCAATTTGCTAGCGTTGTTAGAACGTCAGGCTATCCACGGTGAAATGGAAAAACGTACTGACTACAACTGACAGTTGACAGTTGAATTGACAAGAACTATTGATTGAAATTCGTAAAAACTCGTTTTTTAAAAAGGGTTTATAATGTAACAAAACAAACATACCAGTTGAAGCTGAAATCTTAGATCTATTTAGGTATCTATAATGAATTAAAATGTTTTTTTTTCTTCCACTTTTGAGTTTATTTTTTTAACATGTTTCGAAGGCATCGGAAGAATAATAAAAACGAGTATATCATTTCGCAGATGACAAAGGTGTAAAGCTTTCGAAACACGCCGAGAAAAATAAAATTAAATGTGAAAAAACAGCGATTTAATTCATAAAAAAAGTCATTGTGTAAATCCACAATGTTAACGCCTTAATACGAATTTTTTAAACGTTATATATAAATTATGTTATGTTAATTATTATGTTATAAGTTATACGTTTGTCGACTTACAAAAAGTATATGATTACGTTAATAGAGAAAAGTTGTGGAAAATATTGTCTGAATATGGAATAAGTACAAAACTGATCACGGCAATTAAGTCGCTATACACGGAAAGTACTGCTAGTGTCAGAGTAAATGGAGATCTTACAGCCTGGTTTGATATCAATAAAGGTGTCAAACAAGGTTGCGTAATGTCCCCGTGGTTATTTAATCTGTATATGGACAATTGTATGAGAGAGCTGAAAGGGTTGGATGTAGGTGCCAAAATGAGCGGAGTGTCAGTAAGCTGTCTCTTGTATGCGGATGACGCTGTCCTACTTGCTGACAACGAGCATGAACTACAAGTCCTGGTGAATTGTATGTATGAGGTATGCATGCGAAATGATCTGATGATGAATGTTAATAAGTCCAAGGTAATGATTTTTGAAAAGGAAGAAACCACGACAGTCTGCAACATTAGCGTGAATGGTGAAAACTTGGAGCAAGTAGTTGAGTTTGTGTATTTAGGTAGTATGTTTACAAGAGATGGGAGAGTGGAGAGGGATATTGAAAGAAGGGTTGGGGCAGGCAACAAAGTGAATGGTGCACTTAAAGTTGTCATCGCAAACAAAAACCTATCCAAAAAAGGTAGAATGGCAGTGCACAATGGTGTTCTTCTACCGACCCTTATGTATGGAAGCGAAGCATGGAACTGGCAAAAGGAAGGATGAAAGTAGAATAAATGCAGTAGAAATGAGATCTCTTAGACGAATGTGTGGATATTCTGTGTATGATAGAGTGTCGAATGAAAATATAAGAAGTGAATGCGGTGCGAATGATGGTGTCATGAACAAAATAATGAAAGGATCATTAAGATGGTTTGGACATATGGAAAGAATGAATGAAGAAAGAATGGTAAAAAAATTATATGTTAATGATGTAAATGGTACCAGAAATAGAGGAAGACCGAGGAAAACGTGGCACGATCAAATAAATCAAATATTGAATGTCGGCCATGTGAGGAGTCAGAGAAATCAACGCGCGTGCATGACACGATGTATGAATGTTGAGGAAGCGAGAGAAATATGTCAGGATAGAAAGGTGTGGCAATCCATTCTTTCTGCCTACCCCTTCGGGGAGACGGCGTGATGGTTAGTTAGTTAGTTAGTTAGTTATATATAAATGAGGCCGCCAGGGCAAGAGTGATCTAACCCCAAATTTAGACAATGGAGATAAATGCGATTGAAAATTTGACGTTTTTTTCCCATTTTTTTTAAAACTATATGGGTTAAGGTCTTCTTTAGTGATAAACCTTGTTTGTTTGGTGAATGTCTTTAGAATAGTATTTTGAAATATTGGGAAATATAAAGTTTAAGGATATTTTTTGATGGTGACTTATAATAGACCACATTTGACTCCATATATTTTGATTTTTTGTCAGAGCAAAAGAAGTATTTATGGCGATATCTATGTTTCCACTTGGAAATGGTGGTTAGATTCATTTTTCCTTTATAGTAGGTCACAAATAGGTGTGGGTTAGACCAGTAACTCAATTTTTAAAAAAAATGTTGGTTAGACCACTCTTGTCCTAGTGGCCTCAAATATGTCAGCTATAATAACATTTAAAATCCATTATATTGAATACGAATCCTCTTGAATAACTGTAATACCAATATTTAAATTCAGTAAATTTAACATAATTATTTTTCTATATGTTTACCACCCCTGATCTGTATGTATATAAAGGACTCAGTTTGCAATAGTGTCACCATGCTGGCGAAACCGCTGTCGAAATAAAAACAAAATTGGATGTAGTTAAAAACGTCGTTTTATTTAATTATTATTTAAAATAAATTTCCATCAAGAGATTTCTGTAAAATAATTTGATTATCTTATCCTTGTTTATCTAAAATTTTTTGAATAACTAAAAAAGTATTATTGAACACTTTTAAAGACATGTTTCGGATGGTTCTCACCCTTCTTTGATGTTTATATTGTATTTTAACACAGAATAAGTGACAAAAATATCCATTCAGTTGTGATGTCGTTTTTATTACAGTCAATAATTGTACAGTTAATAATGAAAGGATCATTAAGATGGTTTGGACATATGGAAAGAACGAATGAAGAAAGAATGGTAAAAAAATTATCTCTTCTTCTCTGGTTTCAATCCTGGGATTGGTTTGCAGCAATTTCCTCCATTATTCTCTTCCACTTTTCCCTGTCTTGTGCGGCTCTTTTGAGATCTGCATATGATGAGCAGCGCACGTCCACCAACAGGTCCTCCAGGTACTCTCGGCGTGGGCGTCCCCTAGAGTTTGTCCCCTCGATCATACCCTCCATTATGGCATGCAAGAGACCTTCTTGACGTATTACATGGCTGATCCATCTTGCACGCCTTTCGGACAAGGTCCTGAGCAGATGCCTTCCTCCTTCGATTCCTTGAAGAACTTCCTCATTCGTGATGTGGTCTCTCCAGGAAATTCCTAATAGTCTTCTATAGGACCACATCTCAAAAGCCTCTAGTCTCCGCTTATCTCTTTCGGATAGGCACCATGTCTCGTAGCCGTACATCAAGATACTCCATACATAGGTCTTGATGAGGAGTATTCTCAGTTTTAGGTCTATATTATTTGATTCTATTATTTTCGACCTTTTGTTAAATGCTAGCCTAGCCTGATGTATACGGCTGTCGACCTCGCTCTTAGACCGACCGTCCCATGTTATTTTGCTCCCGAGGTAGACAAACTCCTTGGTGTTCTTTAGTGGAACTCCTGACATCACTACTCTCATCTGGTGCTGCGTTCGGCCTACAGTCAGCAGCTTTGTTTTGTCCTTATTTTAATGTCCTTATTTAAATTTTTTGTCCTTATTTAAATTAAAAAAATTATATGTTAATGATATAAATGGCACCAGAAATAGAGGAAGACCGAGGAAAACGTGGCACGATCAAATAAATCAAATATTGAATGTCGGCCATGTGAGGAGTCAGAGAAATGGACGCGCGTGCATGACACGATGTATGAATGTTGAGGAAGCGAGAGAAATATGTCAGGAAAGAAAAGTGTGGCAGTCTATTCTTTCTGCCAACCCCTTCGGGGAGACGGCGTGATGGTTAGTTAGTTAAGTGTCAGAGATATCCATTCAGTTGTGATGTCGTTTTTATTACAGTTAATAATTGTTTAATAAAAAAGTAGAATATTGATTTTCCGTGTCGCCGCCACTAGCTCTAGAGCCGGAATATTCCGCTGGTCTGGCTGTGGTAGCAGGCAGCAGGCAGGCAGGGCTCGGTACCCCCGGCCCCAGCGCCCCCCTGCACCGTGTTAACTAGGTCACGGGGAGGGCGGCGGGCGGCCGTGACGTCATGGGGCGCCCGTGACGTCAGAGGGGAGGTCTTACCGCGCTCCAAGGAATCGAAGCCGTTCCCAATACTCCCCTACAAGTATTGTCCCATTTCTTCCACTCACACTAGCTAGTTCACATTGTTTCAATTATCCAATCATCATCAATTGGATGACCATATGTATACGGGTACTTATGTCTAACAAATTCATCTTCACTCTTCCGTAAATTCATATTATTATTATTATTATTTTGTTGAATCACTCTTTACACCATGACAGCATGGGCCAAATCGATAGCTACCATAGTGATTCTCGTGATATGTGTGACATTTTAATATAATACATAATATATTTATGGTTGAACGTGGACGTGGACGGCAACATAATTGAGAATGTCCAAGAGTATACATACCTGGGACACAATATTCGATTGGGCCGAGATAACCAAATCGCAGAGCTAGGACTAAGCTGGGCAGCTTTCGGAAACATGAGTTACATCCTTAAAAATCGGAAAATACCGATCAACCTGAAACGAAAAGTCTAAAAGTCTTATGGTCTTGAAACTGTTACATTGTCCAAACAAAGTGCCGAGAAACTACGAGTGACCCAAAGAGCCATGTTAGGAATAAGCCTAAGAGACAGAGTCAGAAACGATACGGTGAGAGAAAAAACAAAGGTCACTGAAATCATCCACCGGGTGGCGACTCTAAAATGGCAATGGGCAGGTCACGTAGCCAGAAGCTCAGATGATAAGTGGAAAAGAAGATTGCTTACTTGGAGACCGTGGACGGCGAAGAGAAGTGCAGGGCGACCGCAACTACGGTGGAAGGATGATCTGAACAGACACGTCGGAATAACCTGGATGCAGTCTGCATAGGACAGAGTGACATGGAAGCGATAGCATGGAATATCCTTGTCCGGAGTGCGACAAAGTCTGTCAATCTAGGATAGGATTATTTAGCCACATCAGGTGGCACAGAAGACAGACCTAGATATTATTGTGTCCCTTATGCTCACTCACAGGCAATAGGCATTATTATTATTATAACCCCGGGGCCCGCCTCAGCATCTTAACAGAATATAACTTTTTAAAAGCGATTTCATGATTTCTCGATTTCTCGATTCAACCATTCTTCTCTCTACTACCAGTGCTCAAATCAAGAAACGTACACAAGAAAACCAAAATCATCATGTATAAAACAATCATCCGAACAGTAGTGACCTATGGGTGTGAGGCGTGGACAATGACAACGAAATCCGCAGAGCGACTGGACACTTTTGAGAGAAGGGTGCTGCGCAGAATTCTGGGACCTGTGAATAACGGTGAAGGCTGGAGAGTGCGGCATAATGACAAGCTGTACCATATTAACAAAGCTCCCAGCCTCTCCACGCAGGTCAGACTGAATAGTCTGAGATGGGCCGGTCACGTGCAGAGGATGCTGTCATCGCGAACCCCAAAAAGATTGCTGGAGTGGCACCCAGGTGGTAGAAGACCAATTGGACGACCAAGGCTGCGATGGGAGGATGAAGTTGGGAGAGATGGGACGAAATTGTTACGAGTGTCAGATTGGAGGGTCGAAGCGGAGGACAGGAGGAGTTGGAGGCGAAGAATACTGGAGGCTAAGGCTCGATATGGGCTGTAGGGCCATCGAAGAAAGAAGAAGCGATTTCTTGACATATTCTATCCATCAATGTGTATAATTTTTTTATTGCAAGACTCCCTTTGAGAAACCCAATTCTTTTGTGGTTTCACTGATACAATATTTCTCAAAATTGTGCCATGCCTCTTTAGTTTCAGACAGGTTATAGTTTATACAGATCATTATTGAGGAAGGATTTAATATTCTCACAGAGTCACAAGGATTTAATATTCTCACAGAGTTTATACTCGTATGTTTTCAGTCGGGCAATCTATTCGATTGTTCCGAATGCGTTTCAAGAGAGCGGAGTTTTCATAATAAATATTTTCCGTCCACTTTTCCCGCCGCGATAATAAGAGTCATCAAACTTTCGAGAACGTATTTTTAGATCCACCGAAATAAAATTCTACGCCCGTCCATATCAAAAGATCGTCCCAATTGACGGCGCCCCCCATTCCTCTCCTGCCCCTCCTTGCCGCCTGGGAGAAGTTCCACTTTCAGGTGGTGAGAACCGTCCTGCGCTGATACTCCTCTCATCACTCTCGGAGATGATTTACTTAAATCTAGCCAACTAACTGGATTCATGCAAACAGTAAAACATTCGTTATTTAAGAATCAATTGTATCTCAATAGAGACGAAGATGCAAATTGGAAACAGAATATGGTTGATCATTACCGCCATTTAGCGCATTGCTAGAAACCGCCTGGAGATGTCACTCCAATCTATATGCTATAATGCTATAATTCGGTATTTAGTTAGAATTATGGGACACAGGGAACAAATCAAATATTGGACTAACTAACCATCTCTCTAAAGCGGTAGGCGAAAATAATGTACCACCACATTGTTTTTTTCTGACATACTCTCTCGTTTCGTCAAGATTCATACATCGTGTCACGCACGTACGTCAGTTTGTCCGACTCCTCACGTGACCGACATTCAATATTTGATTTATATGATCGTGTCACGTTTTTCTCGCTATTCCTCTGTTTTTAGTTCCGTTTATATCGTTAACATATCTATACTTTTTTTTACAATTCTTTCGATGTGTTTAAACCATCTTAATGACCCTTTCTTTATTTGATTCATAACACTATCTTTCGCTCTCCATTCACTTTTTATATTTGCATTTGACACTCTATCATACGCAGATTTATTACACATAATAAGAAAGGTCTCTTAGAAGAATGTGTGGAATATCAGTGTACGATAGAGTGTCGAATGAAAATATAAGAAGCGTTATGAAAGGAACATTAAAATGGTTTGGACACATGAAAAGAATGAATCAAGAAAGAATGGTAAAAAAGTATATGTAACGATGTACAATAAATGGAACTAGAAATAGAGGAAGACCGAGGAAAACGTGGCACGATCAAATAAATCGAATACTCAATGTCGGCCGCGTGAGGAGTCGGAGAAATCGACGCGCGTGCATGACACGATGCATGAATGTTGAAGAGGCAAGAGAAGGATATCAGGAAGAAAAATGTGTCAGTCCATTATTTCTGCCCACCCCTTCGGGGCCCGCGTGATGGTTAGTTGATTTCGTAAAATATATCTTATTTCTATTGAATGTATTCTAGTTTCGTCGATCTTTAGCCAGTTTCATGCTTCACTTCCGTACATAAAAATTAATAATGGATTTAAAAAAAAAATTGGTTTCATATTTTGAAAATTTGGTTTGGTTCGTGTGGTGTTCCCGTAAATTTGGAGATATTTCGTGTATAAGTGAATTGTTTTGGTCAATTTGATTGTTAGTTGCCGCACTTTATGATAGTAATTTGTGACACAGAATACGTTTTCACTGTTTTGATGTTAAAATTATATAAGTTTTTTCGTTTATAAAAAGAATTTTGACAGGTGTAAATTTTTTTTTTCAATTGTTCCAATGACGATTTGAAAAAATTCTTCAATAATAACTTCAAGTTTTTGCTGGTGTTGGATTGTTTTAAGTGTCTTATTACAGTTAATTAAAAAAAAACAGTGGAATAAAAATTAAATAAACACACATGTCCGGATCGTCCAGCTGACGACAAGTGCACCATCTAAAAGAACATTATGTGTTAAATTATTTTTATTTCTTATTTTATTTTAAATCATTGTATTTTTATATAATTTGTTTTAGAATTATTTTGTAGACATTGGACAATCGAAGTGTGCGCGGGAGATGCCTATTGGTGGCGATGAGGTTCTCAACCCATCACACCGCGTCTCTTGCGATGGCGAAAAGAGAAGGATGGAGTGCCGCATCGATTAAAGTGTGACAGTCCATTCTTTCTGCCTACCCTTTCGGAGAGACGGCGTGATGGTTAGTTAGTTAGTTAGTTAGTTACAATAATAAAAACGGGATGTCTATAGTCACTTAAATTATCACTCTTGTCTGATTTGTAGCAAGATGCGGTAGGCGAAGTGTGGACAAATCTTTGCGTTTTTTCCCAACCGTACGAAAGGATTAAGTGTTATTCCAAGCCCTCTCACGGAAGAAACGGAAAACTGAGTGGTGTTGGGGGTGTGTATATCCATCACGAACATATGACGTCACACCGTCGCGTGTCGGCCTCTTGTGACGTAGGAGGCCTACTGAGCGCTGAGCCTAAGTGTCTGATGGAGAAACAAAGGAATTCCAGCACACACGACTTCCCGCCATGGGAAATAGACGATATTGTTCAATATAATAGCTCGTCATCTTTACCTGAGAAATAAAATCAATCCTTTTACAATATTTTTTACATATTTCAATCCTAGTGATTTATTTGGGGATTTGTTAAGCGCCCTTGAGGTGAGCTATTTACGAAAACGGCGCTATACAAATTAGCCTAATTATTATTTTTATTATTATTAAATAACTTAACTAACTCACCATCAAGCCATCTCTCCGGAAGGGTAGGCAGAAAGAATGGAGCGCCACACTGTTCTGTCCTGACATACTTCTTTCGTGTGGTAAGTGCTTTGACTGCCACCCCAAAGGTCCCGGGTTCGATTCCCGGCGATTGCAGTGTGATTGTCACACTGCCGTTGGTCTGGTGCAGAATTCACGTGACCATTAGGTAGGTATATCACGAGAATCAATGTGATAGTTTTACCCTTTACTTTGGCTCGCGCTGTAATGATGTAAAGAGCGACTCATCAAAATAATAATAATAATATTCTGCAGCCAGGATAACTGTCATCTGCCAACTCCTCACCGTTACTCTATCTTTCCCATGATAATCAGCTGAAGAAAGCGATACTTTCCTCTCCTGAGCACATGATTCAAATATGAGACCTTCACATTCGACAACAGCTCTCTATTGGCTCTGGCTCTCTGCAGTACGTCTGCATTACTGACCATATCGGTCCACGGAGCATTTTGCGGTATATCCACATCATTACTTGT
Source organism: Lepidostoma basale (assembly GCA_022606425.2). Taxonomy (NCBI): domain Eukaryota; kingdom Metazoa; phylum Arthropoda; class Insecta; order Trichoptera; family Lepidostomatidae; genus Lepidostoma; species Lepidostoma basale. The sequence goes on along the minus strand of JAHDVF020000447.1, from coordinate 190,693 downwards.
CTGCTTCATATTATATTATCGAATTATACATTTTACTCGCGAGTGAGACACTTATTTCGTCCTGGGCGACCTTCCAGACTTCTCGCCAGTGTCCAATGGGAGGATGGAACTATAAATATGTCTAGAGAGTTTTATTAAGTATTTTTTTCTTTTTTTTTCTTTAAAAAAAAGACTAACTTCAAAGATTTAAATCAATGATATTAGAATTTATTTTATAATCTTCAATATGAGCAGAAAATAGCTCATTATTATGAAGAAGGAATCTGGTCGTGTCCAGGCTCGAACCCATGTCCCCTAGATTAGGAGTCAAGCGTTCTATCTCCTAGACCACCACCCGATTTCTAGAAATTATTTCAATATGAGAAAAATAAAAGGTTTTAATTTTTTTAAATAATACGTATCGTAATTTCGATGCACTAAACATTATTTATATTTTAATGTCAAATTATAATAACAAACAAAACGATGTTTTTTTTAACTACTTCACTTTTGTCTTTATATCGAAAGCGACTAGTTTAGCCAGGCTCGCTGGTATCAACAGACTGGTCTAGGACAGGTGGTATAGAATGGGACCAGTCTGTTGATGCAAGGGAGCCTGGCGAAACCGGTCGCAGTCGAAATAAATATTCTCACTCATTCATGTTTCAAAGCCATACAACAGAACACTCCAGACAAAGGTCTTGATTAGGTTTTTCCTAATCTAAATATTAATATAACAACAACACCAACAAACTATCACGCCGTTTCCCCGCAGGGGGAGGCAGAGAGAATGGTCCGCCATACTGCTCTATCCTGACATACCTCTTTAGATTCCTCCACATTCATACAGCGAGTCATACACGCACGTCGATTCTTCTGGCTTCTGACATTATTTAAACTTTTATTAATTTATTAATTTGGTCATGCCATTTTTTCCTCGGTCTACCTGGACTCCGTACTCCATCTACATCGTTATTTATCCATTTACAATATTAATATAAGTTGATTCAAATACATATCTTTGTCGTTTTATTGAAGGCTTGCAATTTCTACCTTTGAGCGCCCGTCTTGAGTTATTCTGCTGCCCAGATATATAAACTCTTCGACCTGTTGAATGCTGGTGCCATTCAGAACATCATTTATAGATCTATCGTCTCGCCCAACGACCATACATTTTGTGTTATCTTTGATTATTGTCATATTACGAGTATATTGAGATAGTAGAATATTTTCCAGACTATCTTCTTTCTGTGTCCTGTCAGGTCTCCCTATCGTTGACTATCACCTATAGTGATGACCTGGGGAAAAGTATCCAGAGTGGTATCCCCTTGCCTTCTCTGGAGGATTTTCTGTCGGGGTTACCTTCCCTTAGCTGGGTGTATCCAGTTTTATGGCGCTGGAAGCTCGCCATTCGCCCTCTCTCGATCTGCTATGGCACTAAGTAATATGTGCCACATTGCCCGGGGTTTGCTGGGTCTTTAAAAGACCTTTCGTGGACGCTAGAGAGTTGGACTTGATAGTAGTGTTGCTGTTGTAAATGCAGCATGGCGCCTTACGAAATTAGGCATATTTTCCAGCAAAACATACCCCATCGTAGCCCTACTACCCTTTTGAAACCCAGTCTATAACAAGATAAATTTTTTCAGGTCTCCGTCGTACCAGCTGTCATGCAAGAAGTCCTCCATAGAGGCCTCGGCCTGGACCGGCGGGGCGGGCGGAGCCGCGGAAGGCCCCGCGGCCGGGGCCGGGGGCGGAGGCGGGGGCGCGCCAGCGGGCCCTGGCGGTGGTTCGCTGGCCCCGCCCAAGAAACCCCAGCTCTCCAAGGTGCTCAAGGGCGTGGCCTGCACCAGCCAGTCAGGTTAGTATCCCCTTAGCATATCGACATGTGCGTGTAGTAAAATTGTCAGTATGTAAGATTTATTAAATATTATTTAAATTCATGTTTTGTGTGACCGGTTTCGGAAACTCGTGGAGACAATTTTATTGAATAACTTGTTAATCATTAAGATTGAAAATGAAAAAAAAACATAAAAAGTACTTATTAAGTTTTATTCAACTTGTTCTTCTAGTTCCGATAGATTTCGGCAGCTAGCTGCCATCTTCTGGTCCAAATTAAAAGAACAGGGGAAATAATTATTAAATATTTGTTAATAATATATTTTGAAATTTTCATATCAAGCACTCACTTTGTGGTTAGGCATTTGAAACCTATAGATATAAAATAATAAAACATTTTGTATTTAACCGCGGTGTGTTTATTATAATTGATTATTACATATCGTCCAAGCGAAACTAGTTTTGCATCAATAACCATACCATGGTTATTTTCAAAGTGTTTTATTATTATTATTATTATTTAATAAGTTTAAATATGCTTTTATTATTAACAAATAATCCATACAAAGAAACACCTTTAACCAAAAAGTACGATCATATTTTCCAGAAAATCTATTGGATAAAACATATTCAATCTACAAATAATTAATGTTTTTTAAATGAAATTTCTTGGTAGAAGTTCGTTTTAAATAATGAAAACAAAAATATATACGAGTATATATACAAAATTTCTTTATTATTGTGTTTTTAGTGTGCTTCCACTTGTGTTTGTGTTCGACCGGTTTCGGCAGCTTGGTGCCATCGTCTGGTCCGGCAACAAGCTGCCGAAACCGGTTGAACATAAACACAAGTGGAAGCACACTAAATACATAATGATAAAGAAATTTTGTATTTTTTTTTTGTTTTCATTATATTCAATCTAATTTTGTTTTCACTAACCACAGACAACTTACAGAAAATTGAAAATTAAACAAAAGTCGTTTTCAATCGTATTAATTAAATAATAATAATTAAGAATAAGGGACACCAGATATTTGAAATAATTAAATTAAAAGTACTAATTCATTCAAATTTTAACATTGAATAGTATGAATATTAGTAACACCCTTAATTGTTTTTTCCAAGAAAAATAAATAAATAACATTAAAAATTTAATGTGATTTATTTTAGTGATCATTAAAATTTAGGCTGATAGAATTTTTATTAATAAAAAATGTTTGTTTATTTCAATGTTTGAATATAAAATTTAATGAAATATTTTTTTGCCTTTTCTATTAATACTAAATAAATAAAAAAGCAGCATTTTTTTGTAAACGCACTGTCACTCATACTATTGCAAACAATCTTCCTGAAATGAACGGACTCTATTCTAGACCAGGGGTTTCCAAACGACGACCTGCGGGCCAAATCCGGCCCGCCAGTGACCAGTGTCATCAATCATGCCCGTGACAGCTAATGGCTTATTGTTGTTATCGTTGTTGTGATAAGTTGGATAAAGAACACAGAATGATACTAACTCGGCATTATTTACTTGCTAGGTAAAGCTTAATGACAATTATAATACGCAGAAAATTTAAATTCAACCGCAGAGTAACTAACAAATAATTTAAATGAATTCAAATAACATTATAAACATATATATAACAACAAGTGACATATAACACTAGCGAATTAAGCTTAGGGCACGTACTCGGCTACTACTATATAAATTATAGATAAAGGTAGGAAAATTAAATTGTTTGGAGACCCCTCCTCTAGTCTATTCTAATATGATATAATATGTTTCCCCTCAGATTCCATGTCCCTGAGCTCGCCCGTGGGGGTCCCGGGGCCTAATTCGGACCTGGACCGGCTGGGGGCTCTGGGCCTACCCGCCGCCACACAGGTAGGGAGATGGATTGGCTTACAAGCTGACAAGCGGAGTGAGATGACACGAGATGACATGACATGAGATGATGTGAGATGGCATGAGATGACATGAGATGACACGAGATGACACGAGATGCACGAGATGACAGATGAAATGAGATGTCATGAGATGACACGGGATGACATGAGATGACATGAGATGATGTGAAATGACATGAGATGACATGATGTGCGATGAGATGGCATGAGATGGTATGAGTTGACATGGTATGACATGAGATGAAATGAGATGACATGATGTGCGATGAGATGGCATGAGATGGTATCAGTTGACATGAGACGACATGGAATGACAGGAGATGACATGAGATGACATGAGATGACATGAGATGACATGAGATGACATGAAATGATATTAGATGACTTGAGATGACGTGAGATGACACTAGATGAAATGAGATGAAATGAGATGACATGAGATGACATGAGATGATGTGAAATGACATGAGATGACATGATATGACATGATGTGCGATGAGATGGCATGAGATGGTATGAGTTGACATGGGATGACATGAGATGAAATGAGATGACATGATGTGCGATGAAATGATATTAGATGACTTGAGATGACGTGAGATGACATGAGATGACATGAGATGACATGGGATGACATGAGATGACATGGGATGACGTGAGATGACGTGTGTTGCAGGCGCTGCCAGACGGGCTGCTGCTGCTGCTACTGGGCAGAGCCGGTCAGGCGCGTCCACAAACCAAAATCAAGAAAATCGTCGTCTACGTGTCCGCAGCTGACTCGCAAGGTAAACTTTCATAAACTTATATTACACCTACACTAATATTATACTACACTACAGGGGTGGCCAATAACTCGGTAGCGAAGCCAATTTTGATTGTTCGTTTGCGATGTCATAACGTACCTAAACACAGTGCTGAATCGTGCCTAAACATATGGTAGATATACGAGTACATACCTAGTATGAAATATATTTATTTTACACGTTCGCCTCCCCACTTAAACTACGCATACGAGGTCTGTTCAAAAAGTATCGCGAATTTTGAATTTCCGCTGTCTACGTATATTTGATTTTTGATTTTTTTGTAGCGTTATGTTGGTACTCATGTCCCTTACTTATGCTGACAAGGTCGGCCATTTTGAATGTTTAGTTAATTTTTGACAGCTGTTTTGCTTGGATGTGTTTTGGCTCGTCTTCGATTTTTGCCTATTCCAAAAAATGGATCAAAGAATCTGTATCAAATTTTGTGTGAAAAACAAAATAAAGTGCGCGGACGCATTTCGAATGTTGACTGTGGCATATGGTGAAGCTACCTTGGACCAAAGCAACGTTTATCGGTGGTACAAAATGTTCTCAGAGGGCCGAGAAGATATGAACGACGAAGAGCGTGCCGGACGCCCGAGCACGTCAACAACAGACGAAAACATTGATAAAGTGAAGAAAATAGTATTAGCCAATCGTCGAATCACCGTTAGAGAAGTTGCTGAGGACCTAAACATATCGATTGGCTCGTGCCATTCGATTTTAACCAATGATTTGGGCATGAGTCGGGTCGCCGCGAAATTCGTGCCAAAATTGCTCAATTTCGACCAAAAACAGCATCGCGTTAACATTGCTCAGGAGATGTTGGACTCGGTCTGTGACGACCCAAATGTGCTCCAGAGGGTCATAACTGGTGACGAATCATGGGTTTATGGTTATGACGTGGAAACCAAAGCTCAATCATCCCAATGGAAACTGCCGCACGAGCCAAGACCAAAAAAAGCGCGCCAAGTTCGGTCGAACGTGAAGGTTTTGCTCACAGTTTTCTTCGATTGCAGGGGCGTAGTGCATCATGAGTTCTTGCCACAGGGTAGTACGGTCAATTAGAAATATTACCTGCAAGTTATGCGCAATTTGCGCGAAGCAATCCGCCAGAAACGCCCGGATTTGTGGAAGAACAAAAACTGGCTTTTGCACCATGATAACGGCCCTGCTCACACATCGTTGCTTGTGCGCGAATATTTGGCCAAAAACAACACAGTAATGGTGCCGCAGCCACCGTATTCCCTAGACCTGGCCCCCTGTGACTTTTTCCTGTTTCCAAAACTGAAGAGGCCCATGAAAGGACGACGCTACGCCACGATTGAGGAGATAAAGACGGCATCGAAGGAGGAGCTGAACAAGATCACAAAAATGATTTTTAAGTGCTTCGAGGATTGGAAAAACATAATGTGTTATATCCGAGGGGGCTGAAGGGGACAGGTTGATATTCATGAATAAATGAATACTTTGAAAAAAATAGTGTTCCGATATTTTGAACAGATCTCGTCTAACAGGTCGATTGAAAATTTAAGATAAAAAGTAGATCTTACTGGTTTAACATCTACTTTGTCTGACAGCCCGCGCAGCCTGGCGAAACTGCCGCCCAGAAAAATGTGTCGTCAAAAGTGGAAGGTTAAAAACGTTGTTTTTATTTATTATTAGTTAAATTATGTTTGAGTTAGGTTCAAGTGTTATTTTGTTATTATGAATAACATATCACTGATACTTTAAGATAATCGGCGTTCGTATAAAATAGATAATATAAACGACCACTAAAATATAACAAGATATTATGAATATACACTGAAAATTTCATCACAATTTGTTCAGTATTTGCGGAGATATCTGGCCACACAATAATACACATTGCCTTTTATTTATATAGATTATAGATTACCATCCCGGGTCGAAGTAAGACTTTCTGTTGAGTTGATTCGTACAAAGATTTGTCTTGTGAGACCCGCTCGCCGCGTCTCTTCAGCTCGGCAAGCTCCGTCAGGTGTTTGCAGCGGATAAATTATTCCGACGTACGCAAGACGCGAGTCAATAATCCGACGTAACATTCCGTGCGATGCCGTGAAGTTAGCAGTACTTGCCGAAAGGTGGGAAAATCAGCGCCGTATTACAAACAAGGGCATCCATCATTTTGTGCTTGTTCGTGTTTCCTGGCAGCTTTTGGAGATTGCCAATACTGGACACTTCGGCGGTACGGTCAAATGAAGACCAAAGATGCTCCAATCAACCGAAACCTCCACACAAACATTTTGTATGAATCTAGAGGAATATTTCTAACCGAAAAAATAATAATGTTGTCAATTGCAATTTCTTGGTAGAAGTTCATAGTAAATCAATTATGTTTATACAAAAATCCTTTATAATATGTATTTAATTTTATTCCAAAATTAGTTTCGACCGGTTTCAGTAGTCCGGAAGATGGGTTGGAAGATGACTGGGGGCGATATAGTTGGGAATCTAGCGTTTAATTCTTTGAGACATTCTACCATATTAAATGAGATAATACGACATCTAAACTTGGGGACACTCTGCCATATTAAATGAGATAGTGCGGCATCTAAACTTTGGGACATTTTACCATATTAAATAAGACTGTAGGATATCTATACTTTGGGACATTCTACCATATTAAATGAGATAGTACGGCATCTAAACCTTGGGACATTCTACCATATTAAATGAGATAGTACGGCTTCTAAACCTTGGGACATTCTACCATATTAAATGAGATAGTACGGCATCTAAACTTGGGGACACTCTGCCCATATTAAATGAGATAGTGTGGCATCTAAACTTTGGGACATTCTACCATATTAAATGGGATAGTACGGCATCTAAACTTTTTGTGACATTCTAGCATATTAAATGAGATAGTACGGCATCTAAACTTTGGGACATTCTACCATATTAAATGAGATAATACGGCATCTAAACTTTGGGCTTTCTACCATATTAAATGAGATAGGTCGGTATCAAAACTTTTGGACATTCCACCATATTAAATGAGATAGTACGGCATCTAAACTTTGGGATACTCTACCAATATTTGGAACATTCTACCACATTGCTCTTTGTAACATACGTCTTCAGCCTGTAGATACGAGGCGAGAAATGAATATTCAAAAGCATTGTACATTATCTGATTGGAAGTTTATTGTAATGTCTTTATTAAATTTCGATAAACAGCTTATAATTTTTTTCAATATTTATATCCTCTTTAAAGAATTAATAATAGTATTGTATGAATTTATAAATTCGAATTTAACGTAAACGTATCAATGTGTGTGTTTTGAAAACGATTTAGATTGGCTAATGTGGTCGCTACAGTATCTGAATATTTCATACCGTTCCCATTAAGTTCGATCGGTTTTTCGCGTGTGTCGCGCGACGCATCTTCGTTTATCATTTCAAGTCCAAATTATCAACTTATAACAAACTAATTAACCTGGTTTTGTACACACGGAAAGAATGAATGAAGGATGCATGGTAAAAAAATATATTAAATTTATTTTTCATTTAATTTATTTTAATAAAAATCACAAACATTACAGACATATAATTCCAGATCGTTTGCGATTACATTATAAAAATTTATAAGAGAAGCATTAAAAAAATAAGCATAATCAAAAATTAACTAACCATCACGCCATTTCGCCGGAGGGGTAGGCAGAAAGAATGGAACGCCACACTGTTCTGTCCTGACATACTTCTCTCGCTTCCTCTACATTCATCCATCTTGTCATGCACGCACGCCGATTACTCCGGTAAAATACGGTACATGATTTTATGGCCTATCATAAAAAGATATTGGTGAGGGTCTGTCTAAATCTAAAGTGATGGTTTTCGAGAAAGAAGAATGTATGACGATTTGTGATATAAGTGCGATGGGCGAGAAATTGGAGCAAGTTACCGAATTTACGTATCTGGGAAGCATGTTTACAAGAGACGGAAAAATAGAGAAAGACATCGAAAGAAGGGTTGGTGCTGGGACTAAAATAAATGGTGCACTCAGCGCAAACCTATAATAATAAATTAATAAATTGATATTTTATGAAGTCATTTTATGAATTACTCATCTCAAGGGCGCTGTAGAAGATGCCCGTTTTATCAACTAGATAATAATAATAATAATAACAATAATAATAAACATATTTAGTATGATTGCTGCACCTGACGAAGTCGATCAGTTCTTCCTGTGTGGAAATGATAATTTGTGCGTTTTGAGTCTCGATCTAAACTCTTATTGATTCAATGCACTTAAGGTCTGCTGGAAGACTGTTCCAGGCTGAAGGGCCGGCTACCGCGAAGGCTCGGTCGCCAAAGTTTGTGCTTGGACAGCGTTTTGGCACAGTCAATCTACCGATCGCAGAAGACTTAGCTGATCGCTATGTAGATTGTCTGGCATTCAGGTTCTCGTTGATGCAGGGTTCAGATATATAAGCTGGTGCCATTCCATGCAACGCCTTATAGACCGTCCAGCAGAGCTTGTATTGTATCCTTTCTGGACATTTCAGCCAGTGGAGTTCCCTACACCTAGTGCGCATGGTCTCCCATTTTAAAGATTGTTCATGTTGTATCGGAGCACATCTGTATCTAAGAATGTGACCAGCAGTGGAGATGATTGAAGATGTAGTAAACAGCTCGATAGTCAGTGGCGGGCTCGCTATGTAGCGCTCGTTGCATGTGGCCTTTAAATGAGCTCCGTCGTGTTTTGGACCGAAATTAGCATCTGAAAGGACCGCTTTGTGGAGAGCAAACACTCTGACGAGCCGTGACGCGCGCCAGCCGCCTCGGACGGACTCCTCTCGCCGTGTAACTTCTCCTATCAAACTCGCGATACAAATCCCTCCAGCTGAGGTTTGTAACGAACTCAAACTACGGTCACAATGCGCCCAGAAGTGAGATGACGAACACGTTTATACATACGTCTCGTATTAACCTTAACCTTTCCCTTACTGCGTTAAGAATAGGCCGTGCGATTCGGTGCCGTGTAATTACTACGCATTTTAAATTGAGATAAATGGAGTCTTCTTCTTTTTCTTCAGCTTATCGCCGTCCACTCTTGGACGAAAGCTTCCTCCATGTCCTTCCATGTCGATCTCTCCTGCGCAGTCTGCATCCATAGCACTTCAGCGTATCGTTCCAGGTCATCCCTCCACCTCATTTGTGGTCTTCCTACTCTTCTTCTCGTGTCTCTCGGTCTCCGATTCAGCAGTATTTTGGTCCATCTTTCGTCTGCAGCTCTAGCGACATGCCCTGCCCATTTCCATTTTAAAGTCGTCACCCGGTGGATCACGTCTGTGACTCTTGTTTTATCCCTCACCGTTTCGTTCCTGACTCTATCTCTAAGGGACAGGCCTAGCATGGCTCTCTCCATCGCTCGCTGCATGACTCTTGGTCTCTCTGCACTGTGCTTTGTCAGAGTGGCAGTTTCAAGACCATGTATACTTACTGGCAGAACACAAGCTTCATATACTTTCCTCTTCAAGTTGATGGGTGTTTTTTTATTTTTTAAATATGTATCCCAGTTTCCCAAAGGCAGCCCAACTTAGTCCGATTCTTCGTTTTAGTTCTGCCGTCTGATTTTCTTTATCTAATCGGATACAATGTCCCAGGTATCTTCATGAACTTCTTCAATAGTTCTGCCATCAACCTCGACCTGAAAGTGTGTGTGTGTCCATTACTTTTGTTTTGGCCAAGTTCATACATAACCCTACTGTTTTCTCATACCCAATTGCTTTGATTCACTACAGTTAAAGTGATACTATTTAAAAAATAAATCAATTGTTTACTTTATTATTATTCTTCTTCTTCTTCGATGGCCCTACAGCCCATATCGAGCCTTAGCCTCCAGTATTCTTCGCCTCCAACTCCTCCTGTCCTCCGCTTCGACCCTCCAATCTGACACTCTTAACAATCTTGTTCCATCTCTCCCAACTTCATCCTCCCATCGCAGCCTTGGTCGTCCAATTGGTCTTCTACCACCTGGGTGCCACTCCAGCAATCTTTTGGGGTTCGCGATGACGGCATCCTCTGCACGTGACCGGCCCATCTCAGTCTATTCAGTCTGACCTGTGTGGAGAGACTGGGAGCTTTGTAAATATTGTACAGCTCGTCATTATGCCGCACTCTCCAGCCCAGAATTCTGCGCAGCACCCTTCTCTCAAAAGTATCCAGTCGCTCTGCAGATTTCGCTGTCATTGTCCACGCCTCACACCCATAGGTCACTACTGTTCTTTATTCTTACACCGTTTTATTTTGTTTTATCAAAACAACCGGTTTCGTTCCCGCCGAAGCTTCGTCAGGTTTACAAAAATAAACAGAATAATAAAAAGAAAAACACAATACATAAATAATTAAAAATGGGTGGAAGAGGTTGAGGCCGTATGTAATAAGAAAGAGAGAACGAGTGAATACGCGGAGCGAAACCGGTTGGGTTCGATATAACAAAATAAAGTGGTGTGAAAACAAAGTATCATCTTCTTCTTCTTCTGCTTTGTTTAGGACTGTGTCCTATTATTTCTCGGAGCCTGTTCCTGGGATTGCAGATGTCCAACTGTCTCGCCTTTTAACTAATTTTTAACTAAATAGTCCATTGTTTTGGCCGAAACACTATGATACCTTAACATTTTAAACTGTTAAATTAAATAACTTTGTCATGATAACTGTTTCATAAACCTATGTTGACATCATCAGGTGTTACAATAATATATCAAATGTTAAATTTTCGTGATTTTTCGAATCTTTACCGAAAATACAATTGTGATACAAAAACTAAGTTATTTAATTTAACATTTTATTTTTAACTAGTTCATAAAATGAAGCATTTTCTACAGCACCCTTGAGGAGGTTAATTCATAAAAATGGCGCTCTATAACTTCTAACAATGTAACTATCCAATTTATTATAAATAAAGTGCTTTATACTAAAGTGTAGTTGAATTGACATTCTATTTGAATGTTCCTCGCTGCGATAGGCAGATATAATTTAAAATGACACAGTATTACAGCAATACTGGTAGGGGCGCCAGAGTTTATGCTCCCGGCCTGGGCGGCTTCCGACGTCACTGCGAGGGATCTAACCTCACTTCCATTTTAGGCAATAGGTGCACCGCACCGGCTGTTATTGAGGCAACAACATGTTATTGAGGTGACGCACATTGCGCGACACGGACATTCGTCATCTCTTGCTGTTTGCATCCCCTCGCGAGGGGGTGCGTACCATATACCTAATAACAGAAGAGACAACAACCACATCACACCAACTAATGAATCCAGCGATCTACACGGCCGTCTTCTAGCATTAAAAATACTAATATTTGATTTATTGTATTGTACTAGAACAATTATAATTAAAATACGAAGAAAAAGTTTTATAATAATTTTTGGGAACGACATTTATTTATTTATTGTAGGGTAACGGCGTTGTGTGGTGGTGAGGTTCGCAATCCATCACACCGCGTCTCCCGCGGGGGCGAAAAGAGAATGATGGAGTGCCGCATCTGTTAAAGTGTGACAGTCCATTCATTCTGTCTACCTTCGGGGAGACGGCGTGATGGTTATTAGAATTTATTTTACAATCTTCAATATGAGCAGAAAATATTTCATTATTATATTTAGGTAGCATGTTCACAGCAGATGCCCGAACGGATAGTGACGTCGAAAGAAGGGTTGGTGCGGGTAACAAAGTGAATGGAGCTTTAAAAATAGTTATTGGAAACAAGAATTTATCAATGAAAGCGAAAACGTTCACAATGAAGTTCTGGTCCCAACCTTAATGTATGGAAGCGAAGCATGGAACGTATGTGTGGTAGAACGATATACGACAGAATCTCAAATGCTGATATAAGAAAGGAATGTAGAGCGGAAGAAGGTATTATGAACAAAATTATGAAAGGATCGCTGCGTTGGTTCGGACATATGGAACGCATGGATGGAGAAAGAATGGTTAAGAAAGTATACGTTAATGATGTAAATGGGGTACGAAGTCGAGGCAGACCGAGGAAAACATGGCATGACCAAATTAATCAAATTTTAAAGGTTGGTCATGTTAGAAGTCGGAGTAATCGACGTGCGTGTATGACTCGTTGTATGAATGTGGAGGAAGCTAGAGAGGTTTGCCAGGATAGAGTAGTGTGGCGGTCCATTCTCTCTGCCTACCCCTGCGGCGAAACGGCGTGATGGTTTGTTGTTGTTGTTATGAAGAAGGAATCTGGTCATGTCCAGGCTCGAACTCAAGTCCCCTGGATCAGGAGCCGCCATGGTTAGTTAGTTGCAGGGTAACATACAGCGATTGTTAATACACATACAAATGAACAAACTTACAGTTAAATAAAGACATAGAAGGTTATCCGCCGCTTACACGAAGCTGTTATAGGGCGCAGCGGCGCCCCTTCAATTTCAATTTATTATAAAAAATTATAAACACTAAATAATAATACCAAATCCAAATCGTTTATAATCTCAATATACAAAATAATAATAACATTAAAAAAAAAGAAAAACAAATAATTTTTTCAATTATTTATATTTAAAATAAAAATAGAAATAAAAACACTGCACTTTGTTTTTCATCACTATGCGGTTATTTTAATTGCCGACTAGTTTCGCTTGTACCCAAGCTTCCTCAAGGCTTTGTAATAACAGCCTGTTCAAGCGAAACTAGTCAGCAATTAACCTTTCCCTTACGGTGCCAAAATAAAAACGTGCCTTCCGGTGTAGGAGAGTCAGTACGCGTTAAAAAATTAGCGATTTTAAATCCAAATAGGAACATTCATGGCTAATCCCCTTATATAATTATAATTGAAGTCAAAAATTATAATAATTGAGATTTAATTGCTAAAAACATTAAAAAAAAAACCATCTGGCAACGCTCACGGAACGGGCATAGACCCGCTCTGGTTGGAAGCCCGAAAGCGACTGCCGGCGGCGGCGGGACGGCCGAGAGTGAGAACATTGAGCTAGAACATATGCAAGAGTGAGATGCGAATATAATGTCGCGTACTCAGCGCTACGAATTTTGTTTCCGATGTTCACAAAATACCTCCGATGTACCCGATGAATTCTGATTTTTATTAATATTATTTTTTTAATCAATGTGTAAATATGTTATGGAGGAATACCTAAAATCTTAATCTTGTATTTATTAAATGTATATAGATATTTATGGTTATTAGAAGTAACGTGTAGAAGATACCCATCACAGGGAAGGGAGGGTTAAAATAACCGCATAGTGGTGAAAAACAAAGTGCAATGTTTTTATTATTTCTGCCTACCCCTTCGGAGAGAAGGTGTGATGGTTAGTTGGTTAGTTAGTTAGCAACGGTGAAAAGTTTAAAAGCTTTTTTCTAGAAATTGGGTCGCTATTGCGCTTTCTTACTTTGACTATGGACGACTCTTAGTGGGTACTACATTCCTGCAAAATCTCACCTTGAAGTGAATTTCCTATGTCGTGCCCTCCTGTTGTTCGATCAACTGAAGATATACGTTATGAACTGTTGCAGACTGCTGCGTGGAGAAGGGTCTGCTGCACAGCGAGGTGGCGCGCGAGCTGCGCGGCGCGTGCCGGGCGCGCGGCTGGCAGCTGCACGTCGTGGACCTGCACTGGCGCACGCCCCTGGAGGCGCAGCGCGACCACGAGTTCCCGCGCCTCTGCCTCTCCGAGCTGGCCCGTGAGTCTACCCCCACACTGTTCTGTACTATCCTGACATACTTCCCTCGCTTCCTCACATGGCCGACGTTCAACATTAGATTTAATTAATTGTTCCTCGGTCTTCCTCCATTTCTCACTCCACTTCCTCTATTTGAAGACCTTCGTGGACGAGTGGTAAGTGCATTGACTGCCACTTCGTTCCGGGTTCGATTCCTGGCTAGGGCAGTGTGATTGTCTCACTGCCTTTGGTCTGGTGAGTTCACGTGACAATAAAATGGCTATATATTAGCTACTTATCACATGTCACGAGAATCATTATGATAGCTATAATACCCTTTACATCGATTTAGCTCATGCTGTCATGATGAAAAAGAGTGATTCAACAAAATAATAATAATAATTTCTAGTTCGTCCAAACCATCTTAACGACCCTTTCATTATTTTGTTCATAACTTCTTATATTTGCATTTGACACTATCATATACATATTTAACACACATTCGTCTTAGAGATCTCATTTCTACTGCTTTTGGATGAAAGTAGAAACTTTCTTTTGCCAGTTCCATGCTGCACTTCCATACAAGTTCTTGTGCCGACCCTTATGTTAAAGAAATAAAATGAGACAATTTTAATGTTCTCTTTTAAAGTTCATGATGGGTGTGATTATAGCAGACTAACCATTGCAGGCCACTCGGAGTCTGCATACGTCATTCCTGTGCTGTTCCTGAACTCCTCGCTGGGGACTCCGCTGCTCCCGCTGACCATAGAGAGCTCGGACTACCGCGCGGCCGTGGACAGTACCGAGAGCGAGGAAGATAGGCAGCTGCTCAGCAGATGGTAAATACATTACAATTTTCTCATCACCGGCTGTCCCTCGTATCCGAGGAAGATTATCCTTCACGATTGTGGGTCCTCATATGGCTATAGAGTTCCATCATGGACCCTCACCCTCTGGGGCATCTAGGGTAGAGGAAGACGTTGGCAGTCACTAATCCACTGTCCACCGTCTCTTGATGGTCTCTCTTTTCGTCTCTTTCTCCTCTCTGCGGCATAGTCTCTGCTCTGTGCTTCAAAGTCCTGCGTGCATTCGCGTACTGTTATTCTCCACCCAGGTTTATCTTCTGCAGTCTTTTCCAAGTGAATGTAGAGAAAAGACTGGGAAATATTACAATTATCAGAGGCATGTGTATTTTTTTTAAAGTTTCAATCTCAGGAATTGATTTGCAGTACAGTCTTATTATCTTTGCTGGTTCTTGGGATGCCACTTTAACCTTATAATGTAATGGTTTCCCATTGCTTTCCACATTCTTGTATACTTCTGGTCATTTGAATCCCATTACTGTACACAACTTTTTATTTATTAATTAGCTAGCTAACCGCCACAATGGCATAAGAAAGGAGAGATCTCTGCGATATAATGTATAAAGCTTTTTTGCCATTGATACGAGGGAGAAATAGAAGCTATTGATTGTGAAAGGTAGCTAGTATATGGCCATTTTTATTGTCAGGTGAATTCTATCAGACCAAAGACAGCGTGAGATTTTTTTACACTGCTATCGCTGGGAATTGAACCTGGAACCTTCAGTGTGACTGTCATAACTGTTGCCAATCTGCCACGAATGCCGTATCCACATTGTGCGTATTGAGTTGACAAATAGGTAGTAGCTTTACTTGACATGTTACTGACTCTTGGGCGGGTCAGTTTCCTCTTTCTGCTGATTACATTTCTTTTTTCTTCTTTCTCCTATCTATTTCTTGTTATTTGGGGTCGGTTCTCCTAATATGCCCCTGCCAAGTTTCGGAATCCAGGATTATCTGGTTATCCAGTCGCAGCTCCCTCAGGTCGTTCCTAACTGTGAACATCCACGTTGCAGGAGACGACCCGGTCCTCTTCTTCGATCCTCCAGCTGCAGGGTCATGTGAACGATGTATTCATCGTCCCTTCTGCACACGTGGCCATACCACTGCAGATGACGTTCCCTAGCCTTTTCTGCTATGGGGGCAACTTTTAGGCTTCTTTTGATATGTTCTTTTTAACTCTATCCAGCATTGTAATACCGGTGGCCCATCTCAGCATTTTCATTTCTGCCACATTTAGTTTCTGTTCTTCTTGACGCTTTGTGGCCCAGCATTCTGATCCGTAGATCATGAAAGGTCTTATGGTGGTTTGATACACCTTTCCTTTTTTTTTTTAATGCATGGGTACTTTGCTGTGACAAAGTATTTAAAAAAAGGGCACGCCATTTAAGCCATTCTACGTTGATTGTATGCTCTACGTTGTTTTATCATTGGTGCTGCTTACATTTATTTGCTCGCGTTGATTGATTGTCCAACGTAACAATTGGAGTGTCCATGTCATGTTGGAGTGATGATTTGATGGGTTGTCTCACAGGTATGAAGTGGATGCAGCTGCCTCTCCGCCATGCTATCGGCTGGCAGCCCGGGCTGATGAAGACCGCGGAGACGAAGAGCGGCGACTGCTCAACGCTTTCCAGAAGGTCCTCTCCATAGAGCTCAAGGATGCCTACCTCACCACCGTCGTGGAGCAGGTCAGATCAAGTATCCTTTCTTGACTTTGCTATTGTATTCAATTGCAGTTAATGTGATTCTAAACTAATAAACTAACCATCGCACCGTCTCTTGAAGGGGTAGGCAAAAAAAATGGACTATCGCACTGTTATTTCCTGACAATCTTTTGTTCCTCAACGTTCATACATCATGTCATGCACGCATGTCGAATTTTCCGACTCCTCACATGGGCGACTTTTAATATTTGATTTATTTGATTGTGAAACATTTTCTTGTTCCATCTTCCTTTATTTCTAGTTCTGTTTATGTCATACATATACTTTATTTACCATTCATTCATTCCATGTGTCCAAACCATCTAAATGATCCTTTCATTATTTTGTTCATAACACTTTTAATAGTAGCCTTCACTTCTTCTATTTACATTTGACACTCTATCATATACAGATTTAATACACATTCGTCATGCTTCACTTTCGTACATAAGGGTAAAAGAAAGATGATTCTATTAATGTTATATAACACGTGTTTGTATTTGTGCTGCATAGAAGGGAAAATAGAGTAGCTTAAATATGGTCTGGTGTCCCCTTTAATTTGCTTAAACGAAATCACTGTAAATGTTAGTCCCACATGGACGGGGGATGGATTTAGGAAGTGAGGCTGATAAAAGGGCGTCGTTGCATCCTATTTCAGCCAGATATATACGTTTTAAGATGACTAATGAGATGGAAAACTAGCTGTATTAAGTAAGTCAGAGTAATGAATTTTTTTTTGTCAATAGGAAGTCCACAATACAGTGCTGATGAGCCAGGAGCTGGCGCGGCGCTGCCTGTGGGTGAACAGGGTCCAGCAGGCCGCCCGGCCCGAGCACGAGGGTCCGGGGGAGAAGGAGCTGCAGCGCAGGCTGGCCAACCTGCAGAAGGACCTCAAAGTGAGTGGGACTGCCAGCTGGACTTCTCGTACATTTAAATTTTACCAAATAATCAATGTCAAAGACAATGTCAATTGACAAAGACTCTGTGTATATTATTTTTTAATTAAAAATTTTCAAATCCTCAATAAACTGAATCATTTTTCACAAGTATATGCCTATCGTAACCAAATAAATTAACTTGTGGGGAATATCATAGTGCGGCTGGTTTCATTAGCAGGAAAAAAAAGCCATTTAAAATTACATAGATTATATTATTATACATAGATGACATTACATAGTTTTGGTGGAAACACTTCGATATTTCAACATTATCAACTGTTTAAATAAAAAAACTCTGTAAATATGCTGCCATCTTCTGACCAGAAGATGGCAGCAAGCTGCCGAAACCGGTCGAACACAAACACAAGTGGAAACGCACTAATTACATAACAATAAAGTAATTTTGTATCACAATTGTATTTTATTTTACGTGACAGCTGTTTCATCAACCTATGTTGACATCATCAGGTGTTACAATAATACGAGTATATCAAAATAAAATAAAATACAATTGTGATACAAAAAACAAAGTTTATTCATTAGGATTTGAACTTTTTTTTGTTTTCATTATTTAAAATGAATTTCTACCAAAAAATTTCAATTAAAATAATTATTATTTAAAAAACTTTGTTATAAATATCACAATTGATTATATGTTGTTGCGACAGCCGCTTTGCTAACCGATGTTAGCATCGTCAGGTCTTACAACCAACTAAAGAATACACCGGAAAGACTTAGTTTGTATACAAAATTATTAGGAGGGGAAGAAACTACACACAATATTGTAAACAATTATAATAAAGATAGGAAAAAAGCAGTAATTAGGTTCAGTAACAGATTTAATTACTGTTTATTGCTTCTAAGACATGACGATGCTAACTTGGTCAGGTCTTATAATCAAGATTATTAAAGGTCTAGCCAATTCTTCTTCTTCTGATTGTAGATCTTGTGATCTGTTTATGCAGGATATCAACTTTCTTTCTGTGATGAAGACGACCAGCCTTCTCTCCATCTCTTTGGTGGTCGTCCTGGTGGTCGACGGCCCTCTGGAGTCTCGTGCATCACGATCTTAAGAGTTCTTGCTGGATCCATTCTCCCGATGTGGTCCCTCCAGAATCGTCTTCTTTGCCTACTCCATCTAATAGTTTTATAAATTCGAACTTTGCTTTCCACTAGCATATGCTTATTGTCCCAGACAGTGTCCCTTAGACATCCGGAGATACCTGCAGCTTTATCAGTCTGTTTTTTTAACTTCATTATATAGATGGCTGCAACTAGATATCTCCACACCCAGGTATCTGAACTTCATGACCTGTTCTATGGGTTTATCGTCTACAAGCAGTTTTGATAATCAAGTCCATATTCCAGATTAGTGTCGTGACCTGTTGAATGTCGTTGCAGTGCCAGTTGATAGAGAAGCATATAGCGCGCGCGGTGCTGGCGTGCGCGGAGGGCGTGCAGGCCTCTCTCCCCGAGCATGCGGCCTACCTGAGTGGAGTGCGAGCACACCTCTCGCAGCGCCTGCGAGCTGCTGCCGACTCCATCATGGAGGAGCATGCTGCCCGTTCCCCCCTGGCGCACCATCAGGGCGTGCCTGCCAGGTCACTAGCACCAACCAACTAACTAAATAATCATCACACCATTTCTTCAGAGGGATGAAGCAGAGAGGATGGAATGCCACATTGCTCTGTCCTGAGACACTTTCCAGACCAGATTCCTTCTACATAATATTGAGCTGCTCTCTACTCATATTGGAGATTGCATAATAAATTTCTAATACCATTGATTAAAATGCTTCGTGTTAGTTTAAAAAAAGGCACTTTCAAATGTTTTTCCCATAAAATATAATAAAACTTTTATAAAACAGCCAATTTCATTCGTATTAACCCTTATCGGATGCTAGCGTTTGTATCTTTGTATATGTTATTCTATCAATATTTAATTTTAAAAAGTCACTGTGTATTCAACAGACAAAGTAATTAAGCGCAGATTCCACAAACAACAAGATTCATCATGTCACCTCACATGTGCCATATGACTGCAGTGACAAAGTTCTGTTGTCAAGTTAGAGGTGACTTATGTCCGTTACGGGTTAAAATTATTTGCCAACATTTATACTCAAATTAATATGAAATGCTTATTTGATTTCAGCATGTTTGAGGAGTTGAATGACCACACGGTGTTCTGCCAGAAAACTGCTCAGTCCAGTGTCAACAGAGAGCCTATTCTAAACAAAGTCAAAAGGTACGCCGTAATAATAAGTTTTCACACAGTGCACTTTTGTTTATAGTCCATCCCTAATAAACGGTTGCTTCCAGTTACGTAATGGGAGACAGCACCCAGCCGCTGGTGATAGTGGGGCCGGGTGGTTGCGGCAAATCGACTCTGATTGCTCGCGCCGCACAATGCTGCCACCAGTGGAGCCCTGATGCTTTCCTCGCCTTCAGGTGACCCCTCCATCTTACTTAAGTCTATCTCAATCCTATAGTGCGTCATGATGCAAATATGAATAAATCAAAGTTTTTCTAAACCCCAATAGTGCGGTTGGCTCTATTTGCACTCCAAAAAAATCCAGACTACATTTGCAGGTCATATTTGAATAAGTCATAGTTCCTTACTACTAAATTGTACATAATATTATGGTGAAATCGGACTATTAGTCTGAACTGCAAATTTAATCAACTGCAGTTCAGACCTATTTTTTTATTACTATAAATGAAACTAGGCGCACTTTATATTGGGGGATAAATATTGTTGTATGGAGTGTTATGAACAATAACTCACATGCTGTTGTTAATACGTTTCAACCATCATATTGTGGAAATCACACAGGTTTAATAGAAAACTGTTTCAAATTGTAATTGATTAATAAAAAAATAAAAATGGAATTGAAGTTCCCATGTTGCATGTAGGTGACTTTTGTGATTTACTCCAGTTGATGTCAAATCAAAATAATTTATTATTGGTGATCAAGGTAACCTTAATTAACCCGTATCGGATGCTAGCTTATGTATCATTTGTATATGTTATTCTATCAATATTTAATTAAAAAAAGACACAGTAATTGCTCCATTGGTAATATTCAACTGACAAAGTAATTACGCGCAGATTCCACATACAATAAGATTCAACATGATTCATCGTGTCACCTCACATGTGCCATACGACTGGAGCGACAAAGTTCTGTTGTCACATCAGAGGTGACTTATGTGCGTTAAGGGTTAAATTTGTTATTAATCTTTTGTACATATCATTTAATCACCAGAGTATCTATATCATTACTAGCTGACCCGGCAACGCTTCGCTATTGCTATTTTCGAGTATATAAATATACCCAATACATATATTAAACAAATACAATTCAAGTTCAATATAAAGTAATTTATTGGATTAAATGCCATATCATTTAATCATCAGAGTATCATTTACTGTCATTTATATCATTATATCTAATGATTATGATTATAAATGTGCACTGATTCCTAAAAGAACCACGCTCTGTTTTTTAATTATAAATACATAAAAATAAAATTAAATAATGTTTTATTATATTTTTCATATTTTAGTAAGTATACACATAAAGTAAAAATAGTCTTTTTTTAGATTGAAACTATCTTGCATTGTGGGGTTAATCTTTTTTCAATACCGTTTCTCCGATAAATGAGGGTCCACAATTGTGTGTTATGGAACATTCCGTGACTTGCAGATTTATCGGCATCACCAACAAGTCCAACACCATGGAGGGTGTCCTGGCCTCTGTGGTCAACCAGTGTTCCATGATCCTCTGCGGCTCTCAGTACACCGGGAGACACGTGAGTATTTCAAAACACGACCTTTACCATAATGTCAAATGTTATATTTTAGTGTTTATAATCTTCTTCTTCTTCAGCCTTCTTCCCTCCACCGCTGATATAGGCCTCTTCCATTTTTCTCCACTGTAACAACTGTCTCTTTTTTAAACTATTCAGGCAATGTCACCAGTCCATCTTTTAGGTGGCCTCCCGACACTCCTTTCCTTTGTCCAAGGTCTCCATTGGAGTATTCTAAGTGTCCATTTGGAGCTGCCTTGCCTGGCTATATGTCCAGCCAACTTTAATGTTTATATCCCGCCTTCAAATATTTGTGTCCATATCTTTCAATAATCATTTCTGTCTCGTGTATTCACTCATATCTTCTTCTTCTTTTTGTCCTGTCACACCTCCGTGAACCTTCTCCATCCGACTCTATCGCATGCCTGATGCCTAACATCATCTCAAGTGAGGCCTGCTGCCTTAACCTCGTCTTGCAGGGCTCTTCTCCAGGTGGCTCTAGGTCTGCCTAGCTTTCTCTTTCCCCCCATAGGGGACCAGTCTAGTGCGCCCTGAGCGATGCAGTCTCAGAGCGTGACCGATCCACTGCCATTTGCGTCTAGCGACTTGTTCTCTAATTTGTTTTTCGCCTGCCATGGTCAAGAGAACGGCATTTGAAACTCTTTAGGACCAATAGATCTTGAATATTGAGCGAAGGGACCTATTTATAAACACCTGGAGTTTTCCAATAACGTCTGCGGTAGTTTTCCAAGTCTCACATCCGTACAGCAGTACGCTTTTAACGCTACTGCTGAATATTTGGAGCTTGAGCTTTCTCGAAATGATACCGGAACGCCATACAGGGCGAAGCATTGCGAAAGATTCACTCATATACTCCCAAACAAAAATATGTAGATACATTTTAGTTATTAAAATTCTTTCAGATTTATATTTCTATATCAAAAGCCTTTGATATTTGATATATTATGTTGCATATTTTCAAAAATAAAATGTTCCAATTGTTGAATTGTGTTCCGGTAGCAAGTGTTATAATCAGAAGATTCATATCCGTACTATTCCCAGGACATGGCGACCTTCTGCGAGGTGTTCCAGCGACTAGTGGCGGAGATTGCTCAGCAGCGGCCCACCGTGCTCATGCTGGATGGGCTGGACCAAGCTGAGGATCAGGCCTTGGACTGGATCCCGTCTCGCCTCCCTGACAATGTCAAGGTAATGATTGATTCATCTATGATCTCTAATTCTTGTTGCACCGTCTGTCAAATATTGGTTCTCCTTCCACTGCTGGATATAGGTCTGCCCCGTACTTCTCCATACACTCCTGTCTTGCGCTTTCTGCATCCAGTCACCGCCAATTCTCCTTACATCATCACACCATCGTGTGGAGGGTCTCCCTTTATTTTCTTCATCTTTATGGGGTCTCTAATCCGCTACCCAAACCCTTAGGCAATGGCAACATTTCCTATCAACGATATCCATTACTCCTACCTTCTATGAGTTCTATGTGTATCTCATAATGATGAATGAATATCCTCCAAAATTGCAGAGTTAAAGAATCATGTAATGGAAATGTAAGTGTGAACCCATCCCTTCTTATCTGAAGAGTATTGGTCACCAGGATGCCACGGATAGCTACTTAACTGATGAGTGGTTGTTATTATTATTGTTATTTTGTTGAATTGCTCTTTACAACATTATAGCGCAAGCCAAATCCATGTAAAGGGTATATATGTATCTAATTCTCGTGACATGTGATAGGTATCTAATCTATTGCCACGTTATTTGTCATATGAATTCTTTACCAGACCAAATACAGTGTGACATCGCCAGGAATGGAATCCGGGACCTTCGATGTGGCAGTCATAGCACTTGCCACACGGCTACGAAAGTTATAGAATTATACAATATGTCTGCTCTCTTGATGCAGCATACTTTAATAAGATGTTTGTTTGTAGATCGTGCTGACATGCTCGGAGGGTCCACGCGAATCAGAGGCCGCGAGTGGGCTACGTGCGCGCTTGGAGGCCGCGTGTTTCTTGCGCGTGCCCGACCTGGAGCCGGCCGAGGCCCGCAGCATCGTCATGGCAGGGGTCGTGCAGCACAACCACTCGCTGAGCCCGGCCATCCAGGACGCCGTGCTGCGCTCGGTGCAGGACTGCAAACTGCCGCTGCAAGCCAAGGTACACCCCCACACCCAGCACATTATCAACAAGCAGTGAGCTATCGTGTTCCTTTCGAAACCAGTTGAAACTAAAAATCATGTGGAATAAAGGATTTTTTTAATAATTGGATTTACTCCTTAAGAGTCAATTTTCAAGTTGTCATATTTGCGCATCTTATACTGAATGCGTGTATATTTTAAGAAGGCGTTTTAAAACTAACTAACTAACTAACTAACCATCACGCCATTTCTCCGGAGGGGTGGGCAGAGAGGATGGATCGCCACAATGCTCTGTCCTGGCATACCTCTCGGGCTTCCTCTACATTCATACATCGTACCATGCACGCACGTCAATTATTCCGACTTGGAATGTGACCGCCTTTTAGTAATTGATTAATTTAGTCATGCCATGTTTTCTTCGGTCGTCCTCGGCTTCTTTTTCCACTCACGCTGCTTGTGTACAACTTTTTAACCATTCTACTCTCATCCATTTGTTTCATATGTCCAAACCATCTCAGGGATCCTTTTTTAATTTTATCCACGCGTTTATCCTGCTTTTATGCCCATAAAGTTTAGTGTTTTCATTTAGTGTTTAAATGCTCATAAATACAACTAAAACTCCTGAAAACATGGTTAAATCCATTTCTTTCAAGCCTTTTCTCCCTCCATTTAAATAGTTGACCAACGATAATACTTCCAATGATTTATTTAAAATAACAGTCATCTTGAATCTAAATTATGTTTTGATGAGCATAAGGTTTCTATGGTTTCATTTAAAAATGGACACAATTTCAATCCCTTTCAAATCAAATCAAATCAATCAAATCAGTTTATTTTCTCAAAAGACATTACAAACATTTTTTATAGTTTAAGGCATCTATTGAGAACAGGTAAAACATAAGGAATATATAATGCCATCTGTTGGTTGATATTATTAAAACAATTATCCGTGATTCAAACCATTGAATTGTTGTTGAAATTTTAATCATAGTTTTTGGAGTTTACTCTTTACACACATCATTATTTTATTTATTTTTAGTTTCATTATCTACAGCAGATTTTCAATCCTTCAATTGGCATGTTTCAGATCTTGGCGTGGCGCACGTCAGTGTGGCAGGCGTGGGGTGCGCGCGCCGGTAGCGGGGGTGAGAGTGGTGCCGGGGGTGCCAGTGGCGCGGGAGGCGCCCTGGCCGCGCTGGAGGAGCTGTGCGGGGAGGGCCGGCTGCGCGCCTGCCTGGGGGCGCTCACGGCCGCCCGCCGCGGTCTGGCGGACCACGAGATGGTGGATATCCTCGCCAGGGACCGCCAGTTCCACAGCGAGGACACCTACTGTGAGTGCCGTATTACTGGAACTTGAGAGATTTCAATTATTAAAGGCTGCTTATTACAAAGTGGTTTTCTGGCAACATCCTTAAACATCATCTTTTGTACTTAATATATAAGAGAAATTATTTATTTATTTATTTTAATATATACGCCGCAAGGGCTTTAACAAAAAATGACATGTTTATAAAACACAAAAACGAGAATAAGTAGAAATTACGTACATGAGATAACAGGCACAAACAATGTTATTATATTTTTTTCAATTAAAAACACTTTTATATTTTATTGTATCGGAAAAGACTAGAGAATGTTTTCTGCGGTGGTACGGCTGCGTGAGCAGGAGGACTACATCGTCCACAAGACCCTGCAACTGGAAGATGGAAGGAGGGGACGTGTCCACAGTCAGGAATGACCTGAGGTCGCTGGGACTGGACAGCCAGATGACCCAGTATCGCAAAACTTGTCGGAGTCGTATAAGGAGAGCGACCTCAAATAACATGAAATGGCTAGGCAAATAACTTTTATATTTTGTTTTAACAAACCAATCGGTTTTCGCTCCTGCTGGAGCTTCATCAGGTTTACAAAAACAAGCTGTGGTGGGAGTGAAAAGGATTGGTTCATTAATATAAAAAGAAGTGGTGTAAAAACAAAGTATAAAAGTGTTTTAAATTATTAATTAATGCGAATGAAAACGTCAGTTTTCTAAAAGTTTTCCAAGAAACACTTTCCAATATTTCTGGACCTACTGAAATAATTCTTTGTTAAAAATGTATAAAGTCACATCAATTTTCTACAAATGTGATAATTGCGTAAAAGCCTTTCACATTGTATTAATAAAGATTTTCTGCTTAATGCTTACAAATTATCTTAATAGATGGCACTAGTGTACAACAATGTGAAGTTATTAAAAATAGTAGCATATACAAGTTCCAAAAATTTGTCAAATGTGGTGTCGTAAGAAGGGCGGAATGGGGAATGTTGTTAACATAAAGTGATCGCTTAACCCAACCAATGACAGTCCTGTAAACGCCTCGACTACCATATTCTGTTTCCAAACAATTTTCATCTTCGTCTCTATTGAGATACAATTAATCCTTAAAAAATGATTAACTCGCAATGGGTAAAAATCCAGTATTTGTCTACAAGTATTTGTGTACAAAAAAAACAAATTACATAAATTTTCAATAATTATCGTATTCTGCTCCATTTACTAGTGTATATAAACTGCAACGAGTTCAAGTTTTGTCACATTTGATAATGCCTTAGAAGGGCGAAACATGTCATTCCCATAAAATATAATAAAACTTCTAGAAAACTGACATTTTCATTCGTATTAATTATTTAATATGGAGTTTCACATCATTTTTCAAGAAACAATAAATAAATAAAAGTGTTTTAAATTATTATTTTGCAATTATTCCCATAGCTCATATATTGTCATGACCAGTTATATTTTGTGATGACTAGTTTAAATATGCAATCTTGTTTATAACAACACATTACTTACTATACAGTGCCGTGGGCCCCCGCGGCCATCTTCTGGGCGCGCTGCTGGGCGCGCGTGGCCCCCTTCCTGCGTGTGGGTGGAGCGGGGCGCGCGCGCTGGCGGGACCGCGCGCTGCACGAGGCGGCGCAGGAGTGCTTCTTCCCGCAGGTAGAACACCACATCCGGCGCCAGCTGCTCGACTACTTCCAGGTATTAATTAGCAGGGATTGTTTATAACTACCCTCAAATACAATCAATCAAAAATATACATTAAGAAATATATCCCAAGTTTATTATGAAATTGTGGTAAATCTGTATATGAGATAGAGTGTCAAAATAATTATAAGAAGTGAATGCAGTGTGAATGAAAGTGTTATGAACCAAATAATGATAGGATTATTGACATGGTTTGGACATATCACGGCACAGACAATGGCACGATTGCACGTTTTGTAATTTTTTATTAGAGACAATTAATATTAAATAAATAATATTAATGGTGTTATTATGGCTATATTGATCATACACTATCGCCCTCTGGCTAAATGAGACTGAACTTAATGAGTGATTTTGTTCCTCCAGATAAAGGCATGTTTTTAAAAATACATTGCCATACTTAACTCATTTTGAGAATTTTTAACAATTATGCCCTTGTCTTGCCAAAGGTGCGATATGTAAATAATGTATATGTAAATGGACAAGAAATAGAAGAAAACGTGGCACAATCAAATATTAAATGTTGGCCACGAGAGGTGTCAAAAAAATCGACGAACGTGCATGACATGATGTATGAATGTTGAGAAAGCGAGAGAAGTACGTCTGAAAATAACAGTGTGGCAGTCCATTTTTTCTGTCTACTCCTTTGGTGAAACGGCGTGATGGTTAGTTAGTTAGTTTTTCATTTATAAAATACTTCTTTATACTTATAATCTATCAGAAGCAAATTTAAACTGTATTATTTAAAATCATTTGATCATTTGTGTTAAGTCATCAATACAATATCTTTCATAAATTGAAAACAAGAAAGAACCAAATTCAAAACCCGAGTTCTCTAGATATAAATCTAGAGAACTCGGGTATATCTGTGGCTTGTGGTATTCTCTTTGATCAACATTTGGAGGTCATTGCAATCTTAATTTATTTACACTTACATATCCAAGAACCCAAGGCTTACTGTTTACTGTTATTGTGACAATATCTCCATGGCTGTGTGACGTGTGTTCTGGTGCAGGGCAAGTGGTTCGAGGAGAACGACCCCAACATGGTGGGCCGCCTGGTGTCGCAGGAGAACCGCTTCTCCGCCGAATGGTAAAGGACTCTCTTTCACATGTTCCTCTCCGCTTATATTGCTTTATTCTTTCTCATTCTTGTGCTTGCAATCTCAATAAACAGTTTCTTGTGTTTGAAAATACCTTTGGCATAATTAATACGAATGAAAACATTTGTTTTCTAGAAGTTTTATTATATTTTATGTGAATGACATGTTTCACCTTTCTAAGGTATTAATAAAATGTTCCTATTCCCAGGAATATAATAAAACTTGCATAAAATGGACGTTTTCATTCGTATTCATTATTTAATATGGAGTTTTACTGATGATGATTCATTCAAGAAACAATAAAAACTTTAGCATATGTATGTCTTTTGCAATACTCTCTTATCCCTTTATAGGACAACTTATTTTTAAAAAGATTTATGCTTAATTCTTTTTTTAATGTATTCCATATTCATTTTGACAAACACCTCTGTTTTTTTTAACCACCCTACGTATTTGAACGTACGTGATACGTTCACTGTGACTGTACCATTCTGCGCTATCCCGTATCACGTACGCGCTTGAGAAAAAGTAATGTACCTAAAATGTACAAACTGTTAGGGACACGCGTGTGTGCCAACAACACTCGAGTACAAGTCTTCATAAATATGATAGTTTTACAAGGGGTAGGCGAAGTGTGCGGCCGAGTATTTGACGTTTCGTAATTTAAAAAAATATAATTAAAATAGAATTAAATTACCCAAAGGTAGGGCGGTTAAGATAAAAAATTGGTGTTTATGGATTTTAGGAAAAAAATTAAATTTTGGTTATTTCTGTTACAAGAATAGTTACTACATTCATTTTATAGACGTTTCTCAAAATAATAATAGTTTTCGAAAAACAAGAACTCAAAAACACTGTTTTTGAAAAACGGTCGCTAAACGGACACCGGTCAGATAACTGACCGGGACGCATTATTCATCATCTACTCAATATGTGCGAACTTCAGGGCGGTTGGTTAGGTTCAAGACCTCTGTGGGTTATCTGAGATTGATTAAAATTCATAAGGGTGTTTATAACTTGAAAAATTATAGAAATATAGACCTTAATGTTGCCGGTCTCAAAACTATCCATTTTTAGCTTATGACCTATAAAGGGTTAACATGTGTTTAATCTTTTTAGTGTTTAGTTATTAGCTTTCAAACATGTTTCTAATACATTATCACTGCTTCTCTGTGTTGAGTACTTTCTTTGCTTTGTGGTTAACCGCCTGTCCTTTCCTCTTTGTTTGACACTGTCTCTGCCTTGCACACAATCAGCATATCTTATTTCTATATTTTTGATACTGTTTTCATGATATTTCTATTTAATATTCTCCATGGATTAAGCTTAACCTAATATAACAAATTTTCCTGTTTTT
Source organism: Lepidostoma basale (assembly GCA_022606425.2). NCBI lineage: Eukaryota > Metazoa > Arthropoda > Insecta > Trichoptera > Lepidostomatidae > Lepidostoma > Lepidostoma basale. The sequence continues at coordinate 161,545 of JAHDVF020000447.1, read as the reverse complement.
AAAGAAAGATTTTTCAGTCTTTTATCCCATTAATAACTTGAAATCTATTTTTTTGGTACTTCGTCACCTGAGAGTAAGAGGGTTCCAACTAACAAAATATCACATTTGGCTTTTTTTCGTGAAAAGGGTTCTTACTAACCTTATCTATACGTACAATTAAAAAAAACATGTAATAGTATCGTCATTTTGATGTTACGAAAAGAATCAAGTTCCATCATTCAAAACACACGATTCACTGAAGAAGGATTCATTTAAACTTAGAACTTTATTATTCCATAGTTGCCAGACAAAATTTACACGTTTCTCGGTAAAAGAATCTCTGGAAATTGGAATAAAACCCCTTTATTCCAAGATACACACCCAAAACCAACAAAACTTTGACTTCATTTTTCTCAGCTTTTTACTTTTGTCAGTTGGAACCTTCTTACTCTCAGGTGACGACTTGTCGGTCTATATTGACATCTTCTTCTTATTTGCATCAAACGCAAGACCTCTCCGTTCTTTCTCTTGTTATTGTGATGGAAAGTTTGGCTGATTTTGTGTCCTTTCCAGGGGCGCCAGGCGTTATATTTTTATAATACCATAAGCTAAGGCATTTTCCTTGCCCCCGTGGTTACTACATAGAGCGATGCTACTTATTCTTCCACATATTATTATTGGTTTCAATCCTTTTTATTTAATAGGATTATTTATTAGGTTATTGCTTACTAAAATGTTAACTTCTCATTCATCAGTGTTAAGAAATGAACAGTTGAAGTAAAATAGGCACTAAGTACCAAAAATACTGCAGTTTCTGCACACTGTAGTTTACTGAACACGGAACACTAATAGGGTGGTGGTCTAGAGCAGTGTTCCGCAAACTTTTTATGTTCAAGGTACACCAATCAAATCAAGTAATTTTAAAGGAAGAAAAAAGCTATGTTTATTTAATATTTATTTATTACTAAACGAGTAAATACAAGTACTTACTCGATACGCATGCGTGCTGTGTTCGGCGATAGCTTGTGAGCGAGGCGCGCCACGCGGGTGAGGCTTTCCCGCCACGCTCTATAGCCCTCAGCTATTTTTAGGTGTATTATCTTCACAAAACATTGACTTTTTCCGCGGCACACCAACTGATGACCACGGTACACCAGTGTGCCACGGCACACGCTTTGGTCTAGAGGACAGAATGCTTGGTTCCTGAACTAGGAGATTTGAGTTCAAGCCTGGACACTACCAGATTCCTTCTTCATAATAATGAGCTATTTTCTGCTCATATTGAAGATTATAAAATGAATTCTAATGCCAGTGATTCAAACCCTCATTTATTCTTTTTGGTACTTGGTGCCTATATGTATTACTTCAACCATTCAAATATACTTTCCTATAATTTGAATACATAATTATTGTCTTGCATGGGACACTGTACAGGTGTGTAGATATAGACCTTAGGAATAGAATCTGTTATAAAATAACATGATATTACATATGTACCAACTTTCAGTTTCAACGCAAGAAAGTTGGAAGAAGTACCCTACCAGCGCTATCACTTGTGCAAAGACGATCTCACCTCCTTCGCCTTTGAGGAGTTCTTCACCGATGATACCTGGATTTATGACAAGATCTCGGCGCTGGGCTGCGGTCAAATGCTGGAGGACATCAGCCTCCTGAACATGGACAGCAAGGACGAATCCACACCGGAGCACATCAGATACCTCCGAGAATTCCTGCAGATCAACTCGTACGCCTTGAACTACGACGCTAAGCAGTTCTACGCACTTCTCTACTTGTATTTGAAGGACAAGGAGAACAACGAGGGGATTACGAGCGAGGTGTGCCAGAAGTGGCTGGAGGTGGCCAGGGGCCCTCCTGCGCCCTGTCTGCTGCCTCTGAACCTGGTGCACACCGCCAAGACGGACCTGGTGCCCAGCGAGGTGCTAGACTGCAAGGTGTACGACCTGGTGGTGCGGCTGGAGAAGACGGACCGCTATGTGGCCAGCCTCTCCACGCAGAGAGAGGAGATCTGCGTCTGGGACGTGGTCAAGTGAGTCAACATGTCAATCAGCCCCGGCTGGGATGCTAGAAAATTAGGCTTAAAAATGTGCATATTTTAAGATATATTATCGTTTTTTAGATGCAAGAAGGTCCGCACCCTGCAGGGCGTGACACACCCCATCAACCTCATCCCCATCGACCAGTTCCGCTGCGTTGTACTTTGCCGTCGGGAACTACGAGTCTACGACCTCAACCAGGTGGTCATTCATCTCCAACTACAGATTATAGTCTCTCTTTTGTTAGCTAGAACAACTCCCCCAACATCTGGACTCCGGTCTACTCTTTGAAGTTTCTCAGCCAGGACATCTGCCGTCTTCCATGTGCAGCAAACATTTTCATTGTGGATAATGTGGACACATTTGTACAATTTTTCTAATATTTATGTTGGACAAAAATTTTCTCTTGCTCTTCGCAACACCTCAGTGCTGGTGACCATATCAGTCCGTGGGATGCACAAAATTCTGCGATGAAGCCACATATCAAATGCTTCTATACGGTTCATTGTTTTCACTTTGAAGGTCCAGGTCTCTACTCCGTAATGCAATATGGACCAAATATAGCACTTGGCCATTATCTGTCTCAGTCCTCGCAATCTCTATTCTGCACCTCACTTCTTTGTACATTACATTATATTTAGCATCAGTTAATAATATTATATGTTATCTTCCGGTTATGACTGCGTGTGTTGCAGGGCACGTTCCTGACGCCACTGAAAGGCGTGATGAACCAGAAGATGCCCTTCTACGGACTGCACGACCCCTCCCACCTCGTGTGCCTCTCCCGCAACAGGATGTATGTCAACCTCATGAACACGGACACAGGTAACCCACCAGCTATCCTCTCTATAGCCTGCCCCATCCATGGTTCCCTCAGTTGTAAGATGCTAATGTGGCCCATTCAACCACAAGTCAGGCACACTTAAAAACACATAGTTAAATTCGCACACATTAACCCTTAAGTATGATTAACCGCCCTACCTTCAGGTTGTTTTCCAAGAAACATGCAAAAAACAAACAGGTATTAATTAAATTTAATTACATGTTTATTTAATTTTTTTAAATTACAAAATGTCAAAGACTCGATCGCACACTTTGCCTGCCCCTTGTAAAACTATCATATTTGCGAATACTTGTAATCAAGTGTTGTTGGCACACGCGCGTATCCTTAACAATTTGTACATTTTAGGTATATTACTTTTTCTCAAGCGCGTACGTAATACGGTAAGCGCGTAGAATGGGACAGTCAAAGTGAACGTACGTAGGGTGATTAATACGAATAAAAACGTCTATTTTCTAAAAGTTTTATTATAATTTATGTGAATGACAAATGACATGCCTGTCCAAGATATCATCAAATGTTAAAGTCTTAGACAGATGAAACATGTCACTCACAATAACTTACAATAAAACTAGAAAATAGATGTTTTCATTCGTATTAATTATTCAACTAGTTGCAACCTGCGAAATATTCACGGAAGTAAAAATTTTCTACCCCTTATAAACTTGGTTCACTGTACAATCGTAATCAGTAATAAATTTTTAAACTTTTAATTTCAATCTTTTTTTATTCACACGTTAAAAATTTCGCAATTAAAAACACCAAATTGTTCTCCTTTTGTTTTCTACACTATACTGTCATACAACAATAATCAGAACAAAATTCAAAATAATCCAGAAACGTTCATGGGACATGCGCATCGTGTGCATTTTAAATTACTTTTGAAGAGAATCTAGTATTCGTCTCTCGCTTTGTATTCAAAATATTCTCCGACTCTTTCTTGATGACATACGAATTTATGCCTCTTTATATAATATTATGATATGTAGTTTTACACCATACTTGAAATTTAAAATTCAAAGTATCAAAAGCTAAGACAACACAAGTAAAGGAAAAAAAGACCATACTCTAATAGAAGTCACTTTTCAATGTGTTATTTATTATTTCATAACAGACATTTACAATATATTGGTTTGTACAGGTGACTGTGTGACGACCTTCAAGGCCGGGGAGGATCGCTTCCTCAACTCTCTGCTGGTCTCCGGGGACGGAAGGTGAGTCTCCGTTAACCCACCCCAGCGGTTGGCAAACTCATAATTCAAAAGAGCCAAATATCAGCCACTTAGATACATCCATTTAGATTTTTTATGAGAGATAAATTTGGATGTCGGATATAGTTATGTTCACTTAATAATCTTATTAAA
>JAHDVF020000447.1:100000-157284 GCA_022606425.2 Lepidostoma basale | reverse complement strand
ATAAATGATCCGATAATTGTTAAAATACGTTTTTCTTAAAAACACTTTATTTTGAACACTGAAATATTTTTCAATTTATCTATATAAATAAAAGGCCAGCTTCCGGTGTGTGCGGACTAATTCCGGGGTTATTCCTAAGCAGATCGTTTTCATATTGATACACTTCCTTAATAGATAGACATAGGTGGGCATAGGCATATTTTTGTTATTAATCGAGCTCTAATTAACTTTGTAAATTTATAAATTTTCGTAGTGAGAGCGAGTATAGACCTTCATGTTCGTATCACCTGAGTATCGATCTTTAGAGTCTATATTCGCTTGGCGTGATAAGATGCAAATTAGTGGCTTTTTTGACTCTTGCGTGGTCAGATATGAAATTAGTCGCTCCTTTGAACTGAAAAATATACGCACGTATAGGGATGGGCAAAACGACTCATCTCAGGGATCTGATCTGAACGGTTCCGCTCAGCAAAGTGAGCCGACTCTTTTTAACGATCCACGGTTCACCATTTTGAGTCGTTCAAAGTTTGAAATTATTTTAGTGACCTTTTTTTTTTGCTCCTCGACAAAAAAAGTTGATTCCGGTAAAAAAAAAAAATTCACCAGGATAAATTTTTTGTCGATGAGCTAAAAAAAAAATTCACAACGACAAAACGACTCGATAATTATCAAGAAGAATCGGCTCACTTTACTGAGCGGAACCATTCAGCTCAGATCCTTTAAAGAGATCACTAAAAATAGTCGACTCTTTTGCAATAATATACGATTCACCGAGCGCAGAGGTCGGCAAAATGCGGCTCCGGAGCCGCTCGATAATTATCAAGAAGAATCGGCTCACTTTACTGAGCGGAACCGTTCGTCGACTCTTTTGCAATAATATATGATTCACCTAGCGCAGAGGTCGGCCAAATGCGGCTCCGGAGCCGAAGGGGTTTGTTGAAAGGAAAAATAATCGCGAGATACTTGCTTACCATCGCATCATTCATCAAGAACGCTCTGTCCGCAGACATTTCCAGAAGAAATTTGTAAAGTTATGGAATTGGTGATTACGATTATCAATTCCGGTTTAGCTAAAACTCTTAATCATCATCGCCAATTCAAAAGATTTTTAGTCATCATCTTCAACGCCTGAAATAGTATTACTCACTCTTGCTGATCTTTCGCTTTTCGCTTCTACATATTCATGCGGACAATTTTATTCAAGCATGAATTTTAACAAGAGTAAACTACGAAGTCGTCTTATTGATGAGAACATGGAATTGTGCCTAAAATTAAGAATAACAACAAACAAACATGCATCAGGTCCATAATAACATACGGAATCAAAGCAAGAGCAGACACTGTCAGAACCAGACTGCGACCTATTGTGGGGAGAACCGTTAGAGATAGGATACCCAACGAATAAATTCGCAAATCCTGCAACATTGAAGACATAGTGAGATGGAGTAGGCAGAGACATCGAGAGAATGGATCCAGCAAGAATTCCTAATATCGTGATACAAGAGACTCCAGAGGGCCGTCGACCACCAGGATGACCACCAAAGAGATGGAGAGAAGGCTGGTCGCCTTCATCACAGGAAGAAGTATGAAATAATGTTTTATTCAGTGTACCCGTAATTGAATGAAGTGCAAAAATTATAATAAAGGTTATCTAAATCAATAAACATATTTGGCTCTCAATTTTTTTTTTAAATCGTTGTAAAGTACGCATTTGGCTCTTTGGCTAATAATTTTGCCGACCCCCCTGACCTAGCGGATCATTGAGCTGCCGCTCTTTTTTTTATGGATCATCGCTCACCCGCTCACCAAAAAGATTCGAATCTTTGAGTCGACTCATGAGCGGATTGCCCATCCCTATCTCTGAAATGTCAAATTTGAATTGCGTGTTAGTTTCGTAAGTAAAATATTTATATTTCTAATTCATATATATCTTCAGTTTATTCTATTTTGCCGTTGAAATGAATACAGATTATATTTCCGCATTACATGTTTCAAAGTTTTAGTTCTAAATTAGGTATATCGAATAGAAATGAAGTTACATATCGTTTTACTTACGTATTATTTTAGGTTATGTTATGAATCTACATGGAAAAACGTTAAATTCTAAGTAACAATTCTATGAATTGGTATAATCTATTTTAATAATGTAATTTTAATGTAAAATTGTTCTGGCAGGGCGATAACCTATAATATCTTTTGGATTAGACGATTTACTTCAGCTGTTTTAGTTTTTCTCTGAAAAAAAAAATGCTGTGATAGGTAAACATATAAGGATATGTTTACCTATCACAGCATTAGCTGCCTCAGTTGGAAAAATTCAGTAATATAACATTTCCAAATGGTCTGACGTTCCCACGCCAAAGTTTTTTTAATATACTGCTCATTTAATATAATTATTTGATTTTTTGCAGAGATGCCGACGCCAAGGATGATACCAGGAAAGACTCTTGAGATAGGGGGTGAGGAACACGCTATCCACGATATCTCCAAGGTGTGGAAAGATGTCGTGAGATGGGGCACGCAACGCAAGATACTGGCATGGGCGCGGTCCTTACACCACAATTCTATGAATTGGTATAATCTATTTTAATAATGTTATTTAATGTAAAATTGTTCTGGCAGGGCGATAACCTATATCTTTTGGATTAGACACCTTACTTCAGCTGTTTTAGTTGTTCTCTGTTATGCTGTGATAGGTAAACATATTCTTACATACAGCATTAGCTGCCTCAGTTGGAAAAATCCAGTAATATAACATTTCCAAATGTTCTGACGTTCCCACGCCAGTGTTTTTTTTAATATACTGCTCATTTTAATATAATTATTTGATTTTTGCAGAGATGCCGACGCTAAGGATGATACCAGGAAAGACTTTTTGAGATAGGGTGAGGAACACGGCTATCCACGATATCTCCAAGGTGGAAGATGTCGTGAGATGGGGCACACAACGCAAGACTGGCATGGATGGATCCCACACCTCACAATTCTATGAATTGTATAATTCATTTTAATAATGTTATTTTAATGTAAAATTGTTCTGGCAGGGCGATAACCTATATTTTTTGGATTAGACGGGCGATAACCTATATCTTTTGGATTAGACGATTTACTTCAGCTGTTTTAGTTTTTCTCGGAAAAAAAAATGCTGTGATAGGTAAACATATCCTTACATACAGCATTAGCTGCCTCAGTTGGAAAAATCCAGTAATATAACATTTCCAAATGGTCTGACGTTCCCACGCCAGTGTTTTTTTTTTAATATAATGCTCATTTTAATATAATTATTTGATTTTTGCAGAGATGCCGACGCTAAGGATGATACCAGGAAAGACTCTTTGAGATAGGGGTGAGGAACACGGCTATCCACGATATCTCCAAGGTGGAAGATGTCGTGAGATGGGGGCACGCAACGCAAGATACTGGCATGTATGGATCCCACACCCGTCACCCTATGAATTGGTATAATCTATTTTAATAATGTTATTTTAATGTAAAATTGTTCCGGCAGGGCGATAACCTATAATATCTTTTGGATTAGACGATTTACTTCAGCTGTTTTAGTTTTTCTCTGTTATGCTGTGATAGGTAAACATATTCTTACGTACAGCATTAGCTGCCTCAGTTGGAAAAATCCAGTAATATAACATTTCCAAATGTTCTGACGTTCCCACGCCAGTGTTTTTTTTTTAATATACTGCTCATTTTAATATAATTATTTGATTTTTGCAGAGATGCCGACGCTAAGGATGATACCAGGAAAGACTCTTTGAGATAGGGTGAGGAACACGGCTATCCACGATATCTCCAAGGTGGAAGATGTCGTGAGATGGGGCACGCAACGCAAGATACTGGCATGTATGGATCCCACACCTCACAATTCTATGAATTGGTATAATCTATTTTAATAATGTTATTTTAATGTAAAATTGTTCTGGCAGGGCGATAACCTATATCTTTTGGATTAGACAATTTACTTCAGCTGTTTTAGTTTTTCTCTGAAAAAAAAAAATGCTGTGATAGGTAAACATATCCTTACATACAGCATTAGCTGCCTCAGTTGGAAAAATCCAGTAATATAACATTTCCAAATGTTCTGACGTTCCCACGCCAGTGTTTTTTTTTTAATATACTGCTCATTTTAATATAATTATTTGATTTTTGCAGAGATGCCGACGCTAAGGATGATACCAGGAAAGACTCTTTGAGATAGGGTGAGGAACACGGCTATCCACGATATCTCCAAGGTGGAAGATGTCGTGAGATGGGGCACGCAACGCAAGATACTAAGATACTGGCATGTATGGATCCCACACCTTGATATGTGCAAGACAGATTGTTATATTTATGAACTAATTTTGAAATGGTATGTACAGGTTGGATTAATTGGTTTAATTCCACTATTAGAGGCAGAACAGGAGTGTCGGACATCATCGGAAGAGTGGCAGCGCTAAAATGGCATGCCGCTCGCAGCCCTGATGATAGATGTACTGTAACCCGAAACCCAGGACGTCCTCAACTTCGATGGAGGGACGACATTGGATGCGTGTTGCCCAGGATCGACAGACATTGAATCAGATGGAGGAGGCCTACGCCCAGGAGTGAACGGATATAGACTCATGATGATGATGATACAAAACATTGAAACACCTACATTCAACATTTTAAATATTTCTGGAATGGGTAAAATTCTGCAACAATGAAAGTTCATTGTATGGAATGAATGCTTTAAATTATCAACTGATTTCTGTAGAATCACACTCCAAAGGAGAATTGATTCAATGTATATTTCCAGACATCACACAAATTTACAAATTTCGTCATTGGTTAAGTGAATGTGCATTATTAGCTTCATCTAATGGACATCAAAATCAAGAGTTTTGTTTCTCTAAACATTGTATTTCTAAGAGCATTATTATGACCTTGAATGGTATATGTATGAATGTTTTATGCAAATGTGATATAGTATATTTATTTGTTTTTTTAATTTCACTTAAAATATTAAGGAAAAAATTAAGACTGGACGTTACAAAAATGGTTTAAAAATAAAGCTGAAAAAGATAAATATTAACTTTTTTTGGGTGGCATCTTTAGGGTAACGTTTTAACTACACTATATTATTAAATCATAACGCGCTTTTGCACAGCTATGTTTAAGACCAATTGGCATCAAAAACTCATTTCAGACTTTTTGTAAACTTGCCACCTTGGTAATGCCCAGCCTTCAATTGTTCAATTCACATTAGTATTATTCAAGTTCACAGCAAGTTTGCTTGGATTAAACAAATGTTTTAAAGATATGAACTGAATTAGGATACACACATTCTTACACCTATACACATGTCATTTTATCCAATAAAATCATTGATATTGAACTTTAATTGTATTTCTTTAATATATATTGGGTGTATTTATATACTCTAATATAGCAATAGCGAAGCGTTGCCGGGTCAGCTAGTGATATATAGATAAATAGAAATCTCTAGGGGAACATAATTCGTGGCAGAGTGGTTACAAGCTCTGACTTCCATGCCGAAGGTCCTGGGTTCGATTCCCGGTGATGGCAGTGTGATTGTCACACTGTCTTTGGTCTGGTGTAGAATTCAAGTGACAATAAAAAATGGCGATAGATTGGCTACCTATCACATGTCACGAGAATCAATATAATAGCTAAAAAAATAATAATTGTATACAGTAATTGGGTCCAAACGACCTGTTGTGTACATAAAAAAAAAAAAAAAAAAAATTAAAAAAAAATTAAAAAAAAAAATTTAAAAAAAATACTTTAACTGTTTACACACAAGATCTTTTTTTTTCGTTATTTTTCCCCTCATTGTAGATCTAGCGATCTGTTTATACAGGATATAAAAAAAATTCCTGGGATAAATACGTCCAGCTTCCTTTCCATTTCTTTGACGGTCGTCTTAGTGGTCGACGGCTCTCTGGAGTTTCTTGCATCTCGATCTTAGGAATCCTCGATGAATCCATCCTCTCGATGTGGTTTCTCCTGAATTGTCTTCTCTGCCTTCTCCATCTCACAATGTCGTCAATTTTACAGGATCTACGAATTTCTTCGCAGGGTATCTCTAAGGGTTCACCCACGATAGGTTGCATTGTTTTCATTTCTTTAACATTAAAAAAATATATATTATCTAAGTCTCATCGCTTATGGTGGGCTGACCATGTGGAAAGAATGCCAGAGGATAGAACACCACAAATTATATCCAGATGGGTGCCTCGCGAAAAGAGACCAATAGGCAGACCGAGGAAAAGATGGGCGGATTTCGTGGAACAAGATTGGGAGAAAATGGAAGGAGCTGGGAAATGGAGAGAGATAGCCAGAGACAGAAGTAAGTGGAGGACCGTTGTGGAAGAGGCCAAGTCCCACACCGGGATGTAACACCGAGAAATGAATGATGATTTCCATGTATCCAAATTATCTCAATAATCTTTTCGTTATTTTGTTTATAACACTTTCATTCGCGCTGCAGTCACATCTTATATTATCATTCGAGACTCGATCATACACAGATTTTTCATTTCAACTGTATTTATGCGTCATTTTGGTACTCCACAACGTTTATCTTTCAAATAGATTTAATACTATAAAGGACGAAATTTTGACCGAAGTTATAATCAGCAATGATAATAATATCGCCTTACAATATAATTGCCAGCCCGACGAGACAATTAATTAAAACATTTTTGTGTCCAATAAATCAGCCGCTATCTCCCTGAGCCGGCACTGGTAATCTGCCTGCTTAATCAAATATTTCCACGAATTTTTCTCGAATCATTTAACCCGAGTTCCAGGGGAGTGAATTAATCGCTCCAGGGGCGGCGCGCGGCATTTTTGCATCGATAAAGTGCTTCGAAAGAGTTACGGGCACTAAAAATTGAAACGTAAATCACGATTTTAACTTTTAATTAATTCTCAACCCTTAATTTCAAGTGGAAGTGTCGGCGTTGACTTTCGGGCGGAATAGGAAGAAAATGCAGGGATTTTTGAAATTATATCACACGAGATCGTTTTTTTTAAGGATTTTGAAACACGTAATGAAAGAGGGTTATTTCAATTAACAAGTATACCCATTCGTTATCACCATGTCAATTTGTTGGCTTTATTAATCTTCTTCTTCTTCTTTTTGTCCTGTCACACCTCCGTGGTGCATAGGGCCTCAAGAAATCTTCTCCACCCGACTCTATCGCATGCCTGATGCTTAACATCGTCCCAAGTGAGACCTGCTGCCTTAACCTCGCCCTGCAGGGTTCTTCTCCAGGTGGCTCTAGGTCTGCCTCGCTTTCTCTTTCCCCCCATAGGGGACCAGTCTAGTGCGCCCTGAGCGATGCAGGCTGGGTTCCGTCTCAGAGTGTGACCGATCCACTGCCACTTGCGCCTAGCGACTTGTTCTCTAATTGGCTTTTCGCCTGCCATGGTCCAGAGAACGGCATTTGACACTGTTTGGGGCCAATAGATTTTGAATATTGAGCGAAGGCACCTATTTATAAACACCTGGAGTTTACCAATAACGTCTGCGGTAGACTTCCAAGTCTCACATCCGTACAGCAGTACGCTTTTAACGTTACTGCTGAATACTTGGAGCTTGAGCTTTCTCGAAATGATACCGGAGCGCCATACAGGGCGAAGCATAGCGAAAGCTCCCCTTGCCTTGTCAAGTCTGCTGGCTACATCCTCCTCCGTACCTCCTGAGCCTGCTATCATACTACCGAGGTAGCAGAAGCTGGTCGTGGTCACAAGGGGGACACCGTGGAGCAAGATTGGGGTGGAGTCATTTGTGGACACCCGTAGGTCTACTGTCTTGGACATGTTAATCTTGAGACCTACTTTTGCCGCTTCCTCGTGAAGTCTACAAAGTTTCCGCTCCGCATCCACCCGGTTTACCGAAAATTATTAATAATTTATTAAAAATTTGGCTTTATTAATAATTAACAATAATTAAAATGTATGAGTTCTAGAGGTTTTATTTTATTTTATTGGAATTAGATATGTCGCCTAGCTAAAGCATATGCGAATATCTTAACAGGGCGACCCATCTGATTTCAATAAAATAAAATATTTAGAAAACATACGTTATCATATTTTTCCTCGAGCCATCGAGTTCATCGAGCCTTAGCCTCCAGTATTATTCGCCTCCAACTCCCCCTATCCTCCGCTTCGACCGTCCAATCTGACACTCATAACAATTTCGCCCCATGTCTCCCAACATCATCCTCCCATCGCAGCCTTGGTCGTCTAATTAGTCTTCTACCACCTGGGTGCCACTCCAGCAATCTTTTTGGCGTTCGCGATGACGGCATCCTCTGCACATGGCCGGCCCATCTCAGTATATTCAGTCTGACCTGGGTGGAGAGACTGGGAGCTTTGTAAATTTTGTACAGCTCGTCATTATGCAGCGTTATAAGCAAGTTATCATACGTTTTATTATTTAAAATGGAGTTTTACATCATTGTTCAAGAAACGTTAAATGTATTTATAGTACTGATGACCAAATAGACTATTTTTAAACATAATTAGCAATCTCAACATTCCTCGTTTTATCTGAAGGGATAGACAGAGATAATTTACAGACTCACTGTTTTATTTTTAGATTCTTTAAATTCATGCATCGTAACACGCACGCTCGTCACTTGTTTCGACTTCGAACATGACCACATTTTAGAAATTTATTAGTTTGATCATTATCTGTCCTGATCGACTTCGTTAAAAAAAGGATCCCTGAGATGGTTTGGACATATGGAACGAATGGATGAGAGCAGAATGGTTAAAAAGTTGTACACAAGCAGCGTGAGTGGAAAAAGAAGCTGAGGACGACCGAGGAAAACACGGCATGACCAAATTAATCAATTACTAAAAAGCGCCCACATTCGAAGTCGGAATAATCGACGTGCGTGCATGGTACAATGTATGAATGTAGAGAAATCCCGAGAGGTATGCCAGGACAGAGCATTGTGGCGATCCATCCTCTCTGCCTATACCCCTCCGGGGAAATGGCGTGATAGCTAGTTAGTTAGTTAGTTATCGACTACGTTTTTCACTCACACCGCTTACATACGACGTTAAAACCATTTTTTTTCTAATATGTTCGTGTCATTCGTTTCATATGGCCAAACCAGCTAACCCCTTTCCTTATATTTCTGAGAACACATTCGTTCACCTAACTCATATACGAGTATACCTTCAATATTTTTTGTTCCGTGGTCTATCATACATCGAAATTCGGTATCAATCCAACTTTCATGTTGCTTTTCCATCTGGTTTCAATCGGTACAGGTTCTTCTTATCTTCCAATTGGTTTTCTTCTAGTAGAAACTAGAAGAACAGTAGAATTAAACTAAATATACATACGTGTGCACATTATTACATAGATTTTTTTCTAAAGAACTAAATCTATATGATCCCTACAGTTATAGCAAGGGATCATTTTTTATGCCCCAAATTGCCGCACAGAATCGTTTCGAAGTTCTCATTTTGAATTGAAGTCAATTCGTCTTTTTAACGACTTGGGATTTAAAGATAGACCTCTTAACATGCAGCCATAGTGAATTTGTTAATCTCCTAATGATACGGACAACACAGGAGTAATTGTCTTTTTCCATTCATATGGTTATATGGGTATTTCGTTTGATGTTATTTCCACCATTTGCATCGATTTGGCTTGCACTATAAAGATATAAAGATTTATTGATTGATGTAGTAAGAATAATAATAATACATATATGAACATATATCATCTTCTTTTGGTGCCGTGTCAGGTCCCCCCCAACTTTAGCGATCACTGCAGCGAAAGCATCTCTGTTATGCGCTACTTTGAACAGGTTTTCAACTCTACTCATTCCTGTCCAATCCGTTATATTCCACAACCATGGCAACTACCTTCTGCCAACTTTCCGCCGTCCCTCTAACTTGCCAATGATTATCAACCGAAAGAGGTGCTATTTTTCTCCTTTTAGTACATATATCAAATAATGTAATTAACCTTTTTTAACGATTTCGAAATTTATGGAAAAAAATTAACCCCGTACAACTCTGCCTGCCTACAACAAGTCAATCCTGACAGGACCTTCAAAGGATTCAGCTTTAGAATTAAATTGGAATGCGTATGATTTTTGAAATTTGAATCGGCGTTCCAGCGGCGTTCCTTTTTCGAATCTCCGCCGTCAGCGCACCGGGATTGGCCCGCCGCACTCAGAGTCGATTTCATTTCATTTTTGTATCGAATGGCCAACAATGGAGCGATTTTTTCTGATGAATAATATGATTACTTTCTATCGGAGTTGACTGTGTTCAGGGAGGTATGGGCGCATCTATAGTTCACTACTAATACATCTTTCGTTACTTTTAAGAAAAGTTAATTTTTCGTACCATCAATTATATTTGTGATGTAAGACTTACTTATTTTAACTAAGTATTTAAAATTTATGAATATATCAGTTTTCTAGAATTATCATGTTTTGCCTTGTAAAAGTATTATCGGGTGGTGGTCTAGGGAGAACGCTTGGCTCCTGATCCAGGGGACTTGGGTTCAAGCCTGGACACGACCAGATTCCTTCTTCATAATAATGAGCTATTTTCTGCTCACATTGAAGATTGTAAAACTAAATTCTAAAATCATTGATTTAAATCCTTGGTATTAGACTTTTTTTAATTATCAGAAAAATACAGCAAAATGAATTAAAATTATGACTAACAATTTGAGGGAAAATATATTTCTCACAATATTACATATATTTTGATGATCAAATGATTTAACGAAATCTCTTGATGGAAGTTCATTTTAAATAATAATGAAATTAAACGATGTTTTTTAACTTCTTCCACTTTTCTTTATTTCGACAGCGACCAGTTTCGCCAGGCTCGTTGACATTGACAGACTGGCGACACTATTGCGAACTGAGTCTTTTATATACAACAGATCAAGGGTGGTAAACATGATTCTATATATAAAAAAACTTTAAATAATATTTTATGTATAGAATCATGTTTACCACCCCTGATCTGTATGTACATAAAGGACTCAGTTTGCAAAAGTGACACCAGTCTATTGATGCCAGCGAGCCTGGCGAAACCGCTCACTGCCGAAATAAAGACAAAAGTGGAAGTAGTTAAAAAAAACATCGTTTAATTTCATTATTGATGTACTCGTATTCTGAAGTTTTACATGTTTAATAAAGCCGAAGCAAGATGAAACATTTTACTTTTATATATAATAGTACAATAAAACTTCTAGAAAACGGACGTTTCAATAATTATATAAATTATGTGGAATTTGGAGTAAACAATAAAAACACTTGATACTCTAGAAATTTACATACTAGATATTTTTTGATAAGCTTAAGGCGTATACTGTGGAATTCCATAAAGACGATTTTTTATTAATTAAAACACTGTTTTTTCCCCTTTTGAGTTTATTGTTCTCGACATGTTTCGAAGGCTTACACCTTCATCATCGGGGGAACGATATGAACTGGTTTATATCGTTCTCCCGATGATGAAGGTGTAAGCCTTCGAAACATGACGAGAAAAATAAACTCAGAAGTGGAAAAAAGTGTTTAAATTCATACAGAATTCGAGATACTAGATAATTTGATAATGTCATAACACACCACTCCCCATAAATTATAATAATACTTCTAGAAACCGAACGTTTTCAATGATGTGAGATATTTAATATTTTGTTTTACAGAAACGATCACGCCGTTTCTCGGAAGGGTAGGCAGAGAGATTGGACCGCCACACTACTCTATCCTAGCGCACCTCTCTAAATTCTTTCTAATCAATACAGCAAATCCTGCGAATCATACAGGTATATCGATTCTACCTACATCTTAAATAATCTGACCTTCAAAATTTTATATAAATTTGATTTCCGAAAACAGTAAATAACTAAATTAATTAAAATCCCAGCAGCAAGTGACTACCAGGATGGTTGCCGAAGATATGGAGAAATGGCTGGACATCATCATCCCAGGACAACTTACCGTCACAAACAGGTGCAACCTAGATCAAGAGGAAAGAAGAAAAATAAATGTGGTTATTTTTAAGGTACGTGTATTATTTTTAAACTATTTAAATACATGAGGATTTGTACGACGAGAATTCAGTTAAAACAATAGATTTGTGTATTTGTGAATCTGTTTTATATATTTTTACTTTTTTTTATCAAAAGTCCGAAAAAATCCGTAATGGAAGCAGAAAGAATGCCTGCCACACATTTATTTCCTGACGTATTTCCCTCACTTCCTCAACATTTTTTCCCTCACTTCCGCACGCACGTCGATTTCTCCGACTCAATATTTGATTTATTTGAATGCACCACGTTTTACTCGGTCTTCCTATACTTCTAGTTTCATTTACATTGTTAACATATACTTTTTTACCATTATTTCTTCATTCGTTCTTTCAATGTGTCCAAACCATCTTATGTTCCTTTCATTATTTTGTTCATAACACTATCATTCGCACCGAATTCACTTCTTATATTTACATTCGACACTCTATCATACGGAGTTTCTGCACATTCGTCTAAGAGACCTCATTTCTACTGCATTTTTTTCTTCTTTCATCCTTATTTTACCAGTTTCATCCTTCGCTTCCATACAAAGGGAAAAATATTTATTTAGATAATTTTCAAATTTTGAGCTAGCACACTATCGAATGAGATTTCGAATGTCCGATGCGTACAGTCGGCACAGAAGCAATACGTGCCTCAATGTATGATAATCAAATAATACCGATACCAATTTTACAAGGGGAAGGTAGGGCAATATTTCATATAACAAAATATTTATCTTAAAATTTTGTATTTTTAAAGAGCTTCATATTTATTAATTTAATATTACTGTCTAACATGTTTCGTCTTGTTGGGTGTGTTTAATACAATAATTTTTACACTATTTTTATACAACTATTATCTAAAAAAAATGTGTAAATTTCTATCTTATGTATTTAAAAATTTGCACGTTCAAACAGTTTTGTATTCATTTCTGATAAACTTGATGCGTTATTATTGCGGAAGAACAATTTTTCCACTATTAGGTAAATTTTACATTAACTATTTCGAAGGTTATATACCGGGTTATCGGGTATATCAGGTTAACAATGTAATTCAAACTCAGATTTCATTATTATTTTAAATATTATAACTAACTAACTAACCATCTCCACTGTAGGGTTATACAGAAAGAATGCATGTACTTCTCTCGCATCCTCAATATTCATGCATCGTGTTATGCACGCACGTTGATTTATCCGACTCCTCACGTGGCCGACATTCAATATTTTTAATTTATTTGATCGTACTGCGTTTTCCTCGGTCTTTCTCTATTTCTGATTTCATTCACATCTTAACAAATACTATGTTTAACCATTATTTTTTCACTCATTCTTTACATGTGTACAAACATTTCATTATTTTGCTCATAACACATTCATTCGCACCGTATTAAATTATTTTATTTTCATTCTCTAGATATTTTGTATACATTCGTCTAAGAGATCTCATTTCCACTGCATTTATTCTACTTTATTCTAAATATTTGTATAAAAAATATATAGATACTAAAACACGAAATACTTCTCCTGGGTGAATAATCTTGCTATAAAATTTTAATATTCAGCCAATTTCATTTTTAAAAAATCATCATTATTTCAATCTCTACTTTTTTTCAAGATTATGTTAAATATTTTATTTTTTATTTTAGTACCTTTTCATGTATTTTTATGAAATAAAATATTTAGTGGTATGCCCTTGAATGCATAACTTCCCACCTTCCCCTAAGATGCCGTCGATATTAAACGTTCGGAAGTCATCTATGTGCCCGATGAGGGACCGCAATTACGCGGGAATAATGGAATCCTCTTATTCCTCTCCCGACCGGTATTTCATAAGCATTACAAACTCAATCAATCATTTATTAAACAACTCGTAATGTACGGTATCCCACGAATTATGCCTGAATGTTGGGTCGAAAGAACAGAACTTATAATTATCGTTAAAAGAACTCTGTTAACTAATATTTAATTTTACCTTACTACGGTTCGGAATATAAATTATCATTGATTAACTGCAAAGAAAAAGTTTACAAAAAATAGTATTTCGATTTGAACAACTTTTAAAATTTGAATTGATTGAAACGCACTTTGTATTATCACAACAATTTTTTTTTAGTTACATTAAAAAATAAATTAAACGACATTGAAACATCGCAAATCAGCTATTGAAACTATCTATCAAAAATAACAGTGCATCAAAATATAGCTTACTAACTAACTAACCAACACCCCATCTCTTCGGAAGGGTAGGGTGAAAGAATGGACCGCCACACAGTTCTGTCCTAATATACTTCTCTCGCTTCCTCTTCCTTTAGCACGTGACCCTAATATGATACCTTTCCAACCTTCACACTGGACAGCTCTCGACAACAGCTCTAACTAACTAACTAACCATCAGTGGCGGTACTCCCATAGAAGCCCAGAAGGCCAGGCTTGCGTAAGAAATTTTTAATCAAAACCTCTTCTGGCTTGCAGAGTTTGTGTGTACCTCTTGTGGTTATTCCTCTTACATTGTTGGAAGCTGATTTGGTGGGTTGTTGGTTTATGCGGGGACATTCAAATTTCTTACGCAAGCCGGGCTTCTGGGCTTCTATGGGAGTACTGCCACTGCTAACCATCACGCCATCTCTCCGGAAGGGTAGGCAGAAAGAATGGACCACCACACTGTTTTGACCTTACATATATATCTCTATTCCTCTACATTCATACATCGTGTCATGCACCCACGTCGATTTCTCCGATTCCTTACGTGGCCGATATTTCAGATTTGATTGATTTGACCGTGCCACGTTTTCCTCGGCCTTCATCTATTTATATATATTTTATTTTTCACCTCGTTTACCATTTTTCACCTCGTTTATTTTATTTTTCATCTTCTTCCTTAAACCCATACCGTGTTCTAAATGTAAAATTGCATTCCAAACCTACCCGCATTTGCATCCTCAGATCATCACCTGACCTCCCGCTCTTATGTACCCATTTGATAATTTCCAGTAGATCTGTTTTGTTAAAAAAAAATTGCATTGTGTTTATTGAATAAATTTACATTTCGGACATAGAGGAAATGGATAGTTTAAATGTGTCCTGGGTCCCTCTTGTTTTTCTTTAATCACAAAACCCCACGCGGGCTGACACTGTGTGAACCAAGGGACTACTAAGAACATCGGAGATGAAGGTCCTAAGATCAATTACTGGAAAAACCCTCCGAGATCGTGTCCGCAACGCAGACATAAGAAAAACCTGCGAAATAGTGGATATCGTTCAGTGGAGTAGATCCAGAAGAAGATACTGGAGGGACCATGTAGCCCGAATGGATGGTGACAGACTCGCTTATACAGCCGCTTATGAAATCCCTTCCGGACACCGCCCACCTGGAAGACCGCCTAAGAGATGGAGGGACAGCTGGATCTCATCATCCGACGAGATATGATTTCTGTGTCACAGATCGTCAAGAAGACAAAACCCCAGTGACATAAGTCCCGCATGGACGAGGGAGGGGCTTAAGGATTGATAGAGCGAAGCTGACGAAAGGCGACATCCGCCTATAACAGCTTCTGGAAAGCGGTTGGACTCCTCTAAGTCCCTATGACTTAAAAATATATTCTTCATCATTATAAGTAGTATTTTATTAGATTACCTTGAACTCCACCCAAGAAAAAAAATGAACAAAAAAAACCATTAAAATTCATAATGAACACAAATAAAACTGACCAATAACTTATCATACTTCGATTTTAAATTATAATTAAAAGCTATACATTTCAAATTGGTTTATACAGTAGTAAAATTAAATATGTAATATCGAACGCTACGAGATTTTTCTATTGACTCCTTTCATGCCACTTGCCCCCCGTCGGTCTTTGATGGAAATCAATTTGATTACGTTACTATCGGACCACACGTACAGCGATTAATAGCGGACCCGACTTTCGGTCTCTCGCCAAGCTGTATAGAGCATTGTATCGTATTGATTCCGAATGCATAGGATCGATGTACCAAAGCATCCGTATCGAAAAACGCCTATACGATTGGGGAAACCGTAGAATTTTGGTTTTATACACTTTTTACATGAATTGACAGCGAATAATTTAATTGTAACTAATTGATCGAATAAGGGAGTTAGAATAAATTGAAATATAATGATTGGTAAACGCTGGTGCGAATATGAATGATATATCCATCAGCTGTTAGCTATACGCAGACGACTGTTTTAATCGCTAACAGCATGTATGATCTACAAGTCCTAGTATCAATATTTTGTTTTATACACTTTTTACATGAATTGACAGCGAATAATTTAATTAAAACTAATTGATTGAATAAGGGAGTTAGAATTAATTGAAATATCGTCTTTGTTTTTTAATGTATACAAATACTGGATTTTACCCATTGCGGGTTAATAATTTTTATGGATCAATTGTATCTCAATAGAGACGATGATGCAAACTGTTTTTTTGGAAATAGAATATGAAATATCTTCATCTTTGCGTGCCGTATTAGGTCCCCCTGATGTTGGCAATCACTCTGACGAAGGCTTCTCTATCTTGCGCAACCCGGAACAGCTCCCCCACATGTCTCATCCCGGTCCAGTCTCTTATGAGAAGCTAAAGGTGGACACGACCCTCAATCATGAATAATACGACTGAGAAGAAGAAAAATAATTATAATGATTAGTTCATTAGTTACTAGTTTAATTATGATTTTTTGAAGGTTGCATTAACGCTGTCTACAGCTTCCATTGTTATTTCGGAAAAATTTAAAACACTTTATAATCCGCTTTTAAAGACACTGAATTAAACAGTGTTTTAAATTATTCCATATTTAATATGATTTTTACGTAATTGATCTCCACATGAACCTACCATCTCATCAACCTTTAAACCCGCATCCATAACAATAATCAATTCTCTAGTCAAAAGATCAATCCAAATTGCGTAACGAAATCTTCTGAATTACTTCTTTTCTATCCGCGGTATCTATTGACCAGATAGAGCAACCGAATCAGTGAGTCCATACAATCAGGAATAGAACGCATTATTTCAACCCTTAACCCTTCAGTCGCGGCGTATATCAAAAGACCCGCTAACCCGCAGATCGTAGCGGGGTGCTTCACAACTCAAGATGGCAAAGGCTCACCGTCGGCTACCAAACCATTCACGGGTTAAATCATCACCAATGACAAACAGAATCGGCATTCTAGGGTTATCAATTTGGTTTTGATCCGCGGGGGTGACTGTATGCGGTATTTAATTGATTCATGGTTTGAATTACCCAATGAATTTGAAGAATTCCATCAAAAAGAAATTTTCTATTGAATTCTGAAAAGATACATCCCTAGGATTGTATAATATATACCTATTGGTCCATTATTAACCTTTAAATATGTATATCTTTTCATCGTATTTAAAATAAGAAGAAATGTTTTTCCTTGAACAATGGTATAAAATTACATTTAAATAAGTTATGCGAATGAAAACATCTATTATTTTTAAGTTTTATTAAAATTTATGGGAATGACATGTTCGCCTTACTAAGATAAATATAATGATTTTACTGAAATCTCATGATGGAAGTTCATTTTAAAAAATAATTGAATAAAACAGTGTATTTTAATATTTTTTTCCACTCATCGTCATCATTTCTCGGCGCTACATCCCGGTGTGGGACTTGGCCTCCTCCACAACGGTCCTCCACTGACTTCTGTCTCTGGCCGTCTCTCTCCGTTCCCCAGCTCCTTCCATTTTCTCCCAATCTTCTTCCAGGCAATCCGCCCATCTTTTCCTCGGTCTGCCTCTTGGTCTCTTTTCACGGGGCACCTATCTGCATATAATTTGAAGACTACAGGGGAAAAACAAGGAATGTCAGTAGAATGTTAATTTGAATAAATTGAGAATAAAGCTAATCAAAGTCTATACATTTCTTAGCAATTAGCAATCGATTATCTGGCCTTAGTCGATGACACAGATGATTTTTGAATATGAAACTTTTACTGAGGATAGATACGTACAAATGCCGCTAGATGGCATTATTACATTTATTTTGAATTTTAACTGACATTCCTTGTTTTTCCCCTGTAGTCTTCATTTGTGGTCTACCCTTTGGCATTCTTTGCATATGGCCAGCCCACCGTAGGCGTTGAGAATCACAGAATCTCACTACTGATTCCTGGTTAATCAGTACTTCAAGTTCAAGATTTCTTTTAATTATGTAAGTCCAATTATTTATTATTTTTTTCCACTGTTTGTCTTCATTTCAGACTGTCCGACTAGCAGAAACCGGTCCCTGGCGAAATAAAAACCAACAGTGGAAGTAGTTATTAAAATACCTCATTTAATTTAATTTTGATTACAGGCAATATCATTTGATAATGCCTTAGTAAGGCAAAACATGTCGATCCCATAAAATATAATAAAACTTCTAGAAAACATATGTTTTCATTCGTATTAATTATGAAATATTTTAATAGTATAATAACTGGCAAAAGAAGGATGAAAGTAGAATAAATGCAGTAGAAATGAGATCTCTAAGACGAATGTGTGCCAAATCTGTATATGATAGAGTGACAAATGCAAGTATAAGAAGTGAATGTGGTCCGAATGAAAGTGTTATGAACAAAATAAGGAAAGGGTCATTAAGATGGTTTGGACACATGGAAAGAATGAGTGAAGACAGAATGGTAAAGAAGGTATATGTAAACGGCGTGAACGGAGCTAGAAATAGAGGAAGGCCGAGGAAAACGTGGCACGATCAAATCAATCATATATTGAATGTCGGTCACGTGAGGAGTCGGAAAAATCGACGTGCGTGCATGACAAGATGTATGAATGTAGAGGAATCGAGAGAAGTATGTCAGGACAGAACAGTGTGGCGTTCCATTCTTTCTGCCTACCCCTCCGGGGAGACGGCGTGATGGTAAGTTTAGTTTAGTTTAGTTTAATAGTTGGATACTTTTGTGTTCTTCTTCTTCATTTTAATGGTACGTTCTTCTTTTTCATGTTCCGTTCATATCGTTATCGTTCACTTTATTTACCATTATTTTTCATTCATTCTTTCCATACGTCCAAACCATCTTAATGGACCTTATATTATTTTGTTCTTAACGCTTTCATTCGCAATGCGTTTCTTTCATATATTTGAATCTGACAATCATCAATATACAGATTTTTTTTAAATCTGTTTAAAAAGTTCAAAAGAAGTTCGCTCAACTGTTTTGAGACGAGAGAGAAAAGGATATCGTACTATCTCGTTCTTCTTTCCCGCCAAAAACAAAAGCCGTGTGGATTGACATACATTAAACGCATTTCTAACAAAGTTTCGGTTAAAGTACACAACGGAAGCGGCTTCCTTTATCAACATGCCAATCTTAACAATCCTGTAATTATCCCGCAGGGCCGGCGCCGAGAAAAAAAAGGCCCAATCATCTTTAAAAAAAATCAATTATTATCTAAATCCCATTATTTTGCCCTTTTCGATTTCTTTAACTTACCTTCATATTGTAAACACTAATTTTAATTTTGAAACAATCATACTTAACTAATTAACTAACCAACAACCAGAGAGAAAAAATGGGCACATTTCTTTCCTGGCATATTTCTCTCGCTTCCTCAACATTCATATATCGTGTCATGCACGCGCGTCGATTTCTCTGACTCCTCACGTGACCGACATTCAATGTTTGATTTATTTGATCGTGCCACGTTTTCCTCGGTCTTCCTCTATTACTGGTTCCATTTTTTACCATTATTTCTTCATTCATTCTTTCCATATGTCCAAACCATCTGAATGATCCTTTCATTATTTTGTTAATAACAACATCATTCCCACCGCATTCACTTCTTATATTTTCATTCGACACTCTATCATACACAGAGTATTACTCATTCGTCTAAGAGATCTCACTTCTATTGCATTTATTCTACTTTCATTCTTCTTTTGCCAGTTCCATGCTTCGCTTACATACATAAGGGTCGGTAGAAGAACACCATTGTGCACTGCCATTCTAGCTTTTTTGGATAGGTTTTTGTTTGCGATGACAACTTTAAGTGCACCATTCACTTTGTTGCCTGCCCCAACCCTTCTTTCAATATCCCTCTCCACTCTTGTAAATCTCTTGTAAACATACTACCTAAACACACGAACTCATCTACTTGCTCCAAATTTTCACCATTCACGCTAATGTTGCAGACTGTCATGATTTCTTATTGATTATTAAATCATACTTTTTATGTTATTATTAAAACAAATAAAATTCCAATCTTTTATGGGAATTACGTGTTTAGCCATTTTAGGTAATATTAAATGTCACATTTGATAATACCTTAGTAATGCCAAATGCGTCTTTCCCGTAAGCTATAATATAAAAATACAGACGCTTTCTTTCGTATCAATGACATTATTTTATTGGTGGTTGAGGTATTAGTTTTGTAAAACTCCATATTAATTAATAATATTAAACACGGTTGTTAAATGGTTTTACTTTTATTCAATTTATATAAATTATATAGATGTTTGTATCGGTGTTGTTGTATGAGTTTGAGAATGCCCTCGCAAGGCGAAACAAATTTGTCACAATATCTATAATTTACATAAATTAAATCCAAGTAAAACCACTAAACAATCGTGTTTACTATTATTAATGACTTTATTTTACGGTTGTAATATTACCTTTGCCTCATAGACCTCGCAGATAGGTTTATCAAATATTAAAATATTAAATGTCAGATACGTGAAGAGTCGGAGAAAAAGGTGTGCGTACCTGACACGACGAATGAATGTTGAGGAAGCGAGAGAAGTATGCCAGGAAGGTCCATAATTTTTTTCATATCCCTTAGAGGTGAAGGCGTGATAATTAGCTTATATTTTTTGTTGTATAAAACAGGTTTTTTGACCCCAATTACTGTCAAAAATATATATAATATTATATTGATTCTCGTGACATGTCATAGGTAGCTAATCTATCGCTATTTTATTGTCACGTGAAATCTACACCAGACCAAAGTAAGTCTGACAATCACATTGCCGTCGCCAGAAATCGAACCCGGGACCTTATTTCTTGTAAAAACAAAACATTTAATAAAATGCTTTTCAAATAAGCATTATTTGAGCCTAATCCGGCCCTGGGCACTTGGGCAGGTGCTCCTGCAGACATGAAACATTGACCACCTAACTCTAGACCCTTAAATTGTAATTATTGGTGGCATAAAAAGTGCGAGCGCCATTGACGCCATTGTTGAATTAATATTAACGTTAAGGAATTTATAATCCTCATTTTGTAATTACCATTTTTGCAATATCAAAAGGCCAGGCGGGCAATCAATAATATTTGACCATACTCACAGTATTCTGATGCTTATTATCTTTGGTATATTTGACTTCATTGTGACTTCATTTGCAGTAAAAAAATAACTCGAACTGCAGTTGACTACATTAACAGTTCAGACAGATAATTCCAGTTCATAATAATATTACGCAGAACCAAATGGTTAGGAGCTAAAGTATATTATAAAATCGTGCGTGCATCCATTCCGTACATTCCAACTTTAACATGGCCTACCTTTAAAATTTGATTTATTTGATTGCCTAGTTTTCGTCGGTCTTCCCTGATTCTATAATCCATTCACATTGTTAACGTATATTTTACTAACCATTATTTCTTCATCCATGCGTTCCACATGCCCAAACCAAAATAATGTAAAAACATTGACATACTATTTTGTACATAATTATTATTAATTATTATTATTTTGTTGATTAGCTTTTTACATCATTACAACGCAAGCCAAATCGATGTAAAAGGTATAGATATCTGATCAATTCTCGTGATAGATTGCAAAACTATCGCCATTTTATTGTCACGTAAATTCTGCACCAGACCAAAGACAGTGTCATAATCACACTGCCATCGCCGGAAATCGAACCCGGGACCTTCGGGTGGCAATCGATGCACTTACCATTCGGCCACAAAGGTCGTTTATTATTATTCTCATTGTACCTCATTCTCCAGGTTCCACCCTCGTTCAAGGGGGTTTCAAATAGTACGTATCATCTCTCAAATGTGTCCAGCATCTCTGCAGTTTTTTCCGACATCATCCACGCTTCACACCCGTATGTCGCTACTGTTCTGATTATAGTATTGTAAAGGCTTATGTTTATATTTCTTTAGACCATTTTTTTATACACATAAATACTGATAGAAGAGAGAAGAATGTTTTGTTTCCTGTTGCTATCCTTCGTTTGATATCTATGTGCTCTACATTATCTCTGGTTATGGTGGAGTTGAGGCATTAACTACTTCAAAGATGAATCTGACTTTAAAACAAAAGATATCTTGGGGATTTTTACTTGGGTTTCTACTGTTTCATTATTTTAGTTTTGTTTTCCAGTCTGATCTCTTTGGCTGTTGTCTCCATTATTTTATGACTGTCAGGGATTATGTTGAGGTCGATCGCATACGCAACCCTTCGTGGCCGAGTGGTCAGTACTTTGACTGCCACCCCGAAGATACAGGTCCCGAATTCGATTTCCGACATTGGCAGTGTGATTTGCACACAGTCGTTGGTCCGGTGCAAAATTCATGGGACAATAAAATGGCGATAGATTACCTACCTATCACATGTCATGAGAATCAAGATGTAAGCTTTACCCTTAACATCGATTTGGCTCGCGCTGTAATGATCAAATCAAATCAGTTTATTACATTACATTACAAAGTTAAAATTTAAAGCATCTATTGAGAACAGATAAAATAATATATTGTATATAGTATACTCCCGCAAGATAATAGTACCCAGTGAAGAGTCAGAAAAATCAACGCGCGTGCATGACACGATGAGTGAATGTTGAGGAAGCGAGAGAAATATGCCAGTAAAGAAAAGTGTGGCAGTCCATTATTTCAGCCTACCCCTTCGAGGAAACGGCATGATGGTTAGTTAGTTAGTTTGTAGTACACCTACTACCAGAAACGCATGAGAAATGGTTCGACATAAGGAAGACAAGATACTTTCCTAAATCAAGAGTATTTGCCTTCTGAACGTACTTTCACTAATATGAAACTCGTCGATCTCGGAGGTGTAAAGAGGATTTCAACAAAATTATAATAATAATAATAATACACAACTATATATAATGTCATCATCATCATTATCGGCTGTCCCTCGTGTCCGAGGAAGACTGTCCTTCACGGTTGTGGGTCTGCATGTGACTGAAGAGCCCGATCCTGGACCCACAAATTCTGGAGCATCTGGGGCAGGGGAAAGCGCTTGTAATGGAGCCGTCACCGTCTCCTAGTGGTCTCTCCATTCTCTTCCTCCTCCTCTCTGCGACGTCGTCTCTGCACTTCAAAGTCTTGCGTTCAAAGACTCCCAAGGAAGATTATGTACTCTCAGCTTACCCAAGGGAAACGCTCACACGGTGGTCAGAGGAAACGCTTTAAGGACTCCTTTAAAGGAAACTTACAAAATACTGGCATCGACTGTGATTGCTAGGAAAAGACTGCAGAAGACATACCTAGGTGGAGAACAACAGTACATAAAGGTACGCAAGACTATATATAATGTATGGCTGTTTGGAAGTACCATATATGCTGGGGTTTGTATTGCTATGATATGTCTCATGTATGACGTACTCTAGGGTAAAGTTGAAAAGTGCAAGGGCTAGTCCATCTCCCAGTTTGATACCCTGGGATACTATGAACTCTTCCGTTTCATTAATATAGTTCATAAATAAATGTATTCACTTACATTCACTTATCCTTCTAGATTATAAAGGTGTTCCTAAATTATTCACGGAAAATCCTAATTAAATTTACAAACGCATATAAGCGTAATGAAACAGCATTATTGTTATTTTCTTCTTCCTTGTATCAATGGTAGAGGTAGTCCTATATATCATTGGCGCAGAAGCCGCGTTTCCGGATGCTCGAGTCAGGTCCTCTTCGGTGCAGGGGACTGGGCAGCTCGGTTGATTATTAAAAATATCTTTAAAAAAAAATCCATTAAAATGCTTCGAATGAATTTTGTTTCATTATTCATAGTTTCAGATACAAATTTTCTCTTTGTCTTAAATGACTAAGATATTTTGACTGGTTCTCAAATATTATCTATCCAAGATCATAATTAAAGCGCAGAGCGGATATTAAAATGTAGAAACTCACTCAGATAGTCATGTTTATTCTTGTGTATCACCGCGCTACGATCTCCCGATCATTATTTGGTTCAAGAGGTATAATTATCCACTTCCTACACAAGAAATACGTTTTTGATAATTATTTCAAATCGCATTGTGGGTAAATATACCCAATTCAGAATACACAATCCAACACGTTTGAATATTCATTTCTATTTTGTGTACAAAACACGTGTTTTGATTTAATTAAATTCAAAATTAAACTCACCTTAGGCACAAAAAATACGCTTCATTTTCTTTCCGTGTTTTGGTGCACTTCCACTTGACTATCGTTTCAGTGAAAGCTTAACCATTCTCTAACTCATTCCGTATCTTGTTGTATTTCCACAAAGTTGACAAACAATTGGGTGAAACCTAAACCATGCTCAAACTCTTTTCGTGTCTTGTGGTATCTCAAGTTGACTATCACTTGAATGAAATCTAAACCATTCTCAAACTCTTTTAGTGTCTTGTTATATCTCAAGTTGACTATCACTTGAATGAAAGCTAAACCATTCCCAAACTCTTTTGGTGTCTTGTTGTATCCCTACAAAGTTGACTATCGCATGAGTAAAAGCTAAACCATCCTAAAACTCTTTCCGTGTCTTGTTGTATCTCAAGCTGACTATCACTTGAATGAAAGCTAAACCATTCTCAAACTCTTCCCGTGTCTTGTTATATCCCTACAAAGTTTACTATCGCATGAGTGAAAGCTTAAACATTCTCAAATATACAGAGTGTCTCAAATATACATTGCAATGTTTGGCAGTCGTCAGCCCAGAAGACCCAAGCTAACCGCACTTCCAAACATCCGAACCAGATCCTCATCTGTGCATGTTACAGGGCAGCAGGGGAACTCCGTTATGTGAAACATGGATAGCTCCATGCCACACCGCCTTGATCGATATCCCATCTCACTTGTTGCTATTGTACCAACGAGTACATTCTGCTTACAGTTCTCCATGTTTTCCGTTATAACTCTTGGCTTGGCGCTAAGGTCTCCGTGGATCCCTGACATCGAGAGAGTTTCGCACAACAGGTCTCAATAAATTTTCCAAAATTAAATAGCAACATCATCAGCCTTTAGTCGTCCGGTACTGAACATAGGCCTCCCTTCCCGACCTCTAGAACTCTCGATCTCTCGCTGCTCTGAACCATTGACCTCCTGCCACTCTCTTGATATCATCAGACCATCTGGCTTGTGGTCTGACTGGATTTTTATTGATCTCTACACAATTTATAAACATAAAATAATCTCGAGAAAATGTTTGATAGAATAGTGGAACGGTCCATTATGTCTTCCTACCCTCAAATAAAATAGTGTGATGGCTATTTAAGTTTTTGATTAACTCAATAAATAAAAAATTCTAATGCCAAATGATCAAATATCAAGTAGGACTTGAACTTAGCCAGCAGCTTGCCGCGAGCCCCCCACTTTAACCTTTATCTGCGTCAGGCATCGAACCCGGGACTCTTGGTTATTATTGTGAGATCTGACCGATAGACGTCAAGCTTCAGCGGGCCGCGAGTCACCTCGGAGTAACCGAAGTATTTACGTTTTCGGTCATTAGGGTGCGGTTTTTATATTGGGGTTTAAAAATACGTCTTCCTCTTGAGTTCAAAAAAAAATTATTCGCACATATAGATGATCTGCAATGTAGAAGATGTCGTGAGATGGGGAAGACGGAGAAGACGCTACTGGAGAGATCATGTAGAAAGAGCATGTTCTGAAAGAGTGATAAATACAGCCGCAAATAAAGTAAAAACAGGAAATCAACCTGCAGGAACACCACCTAAATGATGGCGAGACAGTTGAACATCTGCATCCCAGGAACAGGCTCCGAGAAATAACAGGACACAGTCCTTAATAAAGCCGAAGAAGAAGAAGACATATAGATCATAACAAAAAATACCGGAAAATATTTCTGAGATTATGTATGTCTCAACGACTATAGTAGGCTGATCAATCAAAAGTAATGACAGACTTCAAAAGATTTAAACCAACAACCCACCAAATCACCAACAATGTTCCCATCAGACGTAAGAAGCATAGCCACAAGAGCTAAACCTCTCTAAGCCAGAAAATCTAAGTCCAATGTTCAGATTGATATATTGTTAAAAAAATATCAAGAAAACGATAGGCTGATTGCGTCGAAAAGAACAGAAGGAGACTGGAAAAATATAAAGAATGAAGAGGGGTGGGCAGGGATGATAGAGACCAAAGCCCACGCCAAGAAATTAAGTCGAAAAGAAGAACGTTAAATACTTATATCTTTAACTTAATGATTTTGCTTTTTCCTCTTCTTCTTGACGCTACATCCCGGTATGAGACTTGGCCTCCTCCACAGTCCTACACTGGCTCCTGTCCCTGGCCATCTCTCTCCAATCTCCAGATACTACCAATTTCTCACTTAATAATTATACATCATTGAACTTGATCATAATTATACAGTCCCATCCGCATTTGTCTCCTCTGCCTCTCCTGTTATTTCAACTATATATTCCTGTGGTTTTAATATTTTGTGGAAAATTAAGAAAATCTCTTTCAATTTCCTAAGTATAAATATATTTTAATGAAAAAAAAAACGTTGCAAGCTTCAATTAAAAAACGCTACCGGCAATTTTGAGTTAAAGTTAACTGATATATTTACGTTTGCCAGTCATTAATAGTTTAGAATGGGATCGTTAACCACTTTTAATTGTCCATTTTCGACTAAGACTTCACGTCCCAATGCATATCACCCGAAAGATATTCGTTTACGATATTATTATGATAATAACAACATACTTCTCGGAGAGTTTCCTTTTGTTCCGGGGCAATCAACAACGTCTCATAGGCCTTATTAACATTTTTTCATAATTCAACGAAATCTTAATTGATTATATCTTCGTGAAACTGTAATTTCCAAATCTCCAATCTCGAAATATACACAGACAGTCTATAGCCTCACGTATGCTGTAATGGGTATGCGAATAAAACCGACGTACCTTCATAATTAAGACGATAGTTATACCGTGCTGTGCGTATGTATGTTTTCTCAGAAAATAATACTCACATCACAAGTAAAATTAACTTATTTGATTACGTTGTCTTTTAAAATTTATTTCGATTGACTTTTTGGTCTAATTTTTTACTGAAACCATTAATTTTTCTGTGCATTTGTCGATTTGTAAAAAGCTAATGATAACGTAGATAGATGCAATAAACTATAAAAATCTTTTCAATGAACAACAGTGAAGTTATTTTTAAAAAATATTAACATATTATACATACAAGTTCCAAAAATTTGTCAGACGTGGTTTCGTAAGAAGGGCGGAATGGTGAATGTTGTTAAACAAAGTGATCGCTTAACCCAACCAATGAAAGGTCATAGTCCTGTAAACGCCTCGACTACCATATTCTGTTTCCAAATAATTTTCATCTTCGTCTCTATTGAGATACAATTAATCCTTATAAAAATCTTGTTTGAATATGGAATTAGCACAAAATGATCACGGCAACGCATCGCTGCGCTTTACAAATAAGCACTGCTATTATAGTGTCAAAATATATGGAGATTTTACGGCCTGGTTTCATCAGAGTCCTGGTATCAACCTGATATCAAAAAGGTTTAAAACATACGATTATATGGACAATGTACTACCTTTGCGAAAACCAGCCCATCGGCTTGAAACAATCTCCCTTCATACCTTAGATCAGTGTTCCGCAAACGGTGTGCCGCGGCACACTGGTGTGCCGTGAGCCGGATCAGGTGTGCCTTGGCCAATGACGTAAAGAAAAATAATATTTAGTCGGAACGTTGGTGATCTTTTTTTATTGTTTTTTTAGGCTATTCAGCTTTTTCGTGAAAAAGGTTCGCAGATTTCTACTGGCCGGAAGTTGCTGGCAAAAAAAGGTTACAAACGTCTCCCGAGCTGATCGACGTCTACGTCCAGATTGAATTTTAGCTTTTGGTGTGCCGCGGAATTCTATGAAGAACTTAAACATAAATTTCAACGCCAATATCTTTATTAAATGAATGGTCTTTTTTTATGAGGTGCTTAGCAAATTCAGAAAAAGTATAATATTATTAGAGAGACATCTTATGTGCTCTTTTATTCTTAATTTAAAATATCGCCTTGTTTTACCAATATTGAAAGATGAGCAACATTTCAGTTTATAAATCTTTATAACATCTGTCAGATTATGTAAACAACAACAATTTTATAATATTTTTATAAATATGTATCTTTACTGAAGAAGGACTGTTTGTCTTGTTGACTGATTTTTTTTTTTAATAAAAGTGTTGTATATACAAAGGGTATAAAAAAGAAAAACAGAAATAAAATCATTATTTTATAACATAGTTTTGTGTAAAAACCATATAAGAAACCTTCCTTTGCCAGAAGTTTTACGATAGGATCAAATATTTGTACGTGATATTTGATAATGCACTAGCTAGGCGAAACATGCCACTCTCTTGTAACATAAAGGAAGATTTATTTTTTAATTCTAGCGTTTTCAATTCCTTCTCATAGAGTCTTTAAAAAACCCTGGTCAGAAACCCTTTCAAGCTAATGTGAGAAAATATTTAAAATTCCATTCTCAATAGACGAAATAATCATTTACATGAAATATTCGATTACTTCGATTAATAAGTGAGTATTTGAGTGTTATGTAACCAAATAAACAGCCAATAGGGCACGGGCCGAGATATGAAGGGCCCCCTGTACTTACAAGGCGTTTAAGGCGAAGCCCATCCATTTAAACCCTAGATGACCTACCAGTAACCTAATATTATTAATAGGTCCTTAGCAAAGGTTTGGGTTGTTCAGAATCAATCGATTATCTGATATAAAATTATACCTTTTTTTATTGTAATATAACTTTTTATGTAAAAGAGATTTATAAAGGGTTATAACCAAAAAGAATTTATCAATAAATAAAATAATAAAGTCAAATCCTTTATAATCAAATTTTCATATGAAGCACTCACTTTGTGCTTAGACATTTTAAACTAAAAGACATATAATAATAAAAACACTCCGTATTATATTTAACTACGGTGTGGTTATTATAATTGATGCCGACTTGTTTCGCTTGTATCTAAGCTTCATAAAGCTCGAGTACAAGCGAAACTAGTTGGCATCAATTATAATATCCATAAGGTGGTTAAATACAAGGTGTTTAACTGTTTCAAATATATAATGTTCCAATATAATCAATTAGTTTTACTCCACTTTTCCTTTTAGTACCGACCGGTTTCGGCATCTCGCTTCCATCATCTGGAGTGACAATACCGGAACCCGTTATTAAAAATAATATAACATTTTGAAATTTTTTATTATTTGTATTTAATTGAATTTATTTTAATTTAATTATTTATTTATGCGGTTATTTTAATTGCCGACTAGTTTCCCTTGTACCCAAGCTTTCTCAGGGCTTCGCAATAACCGTTATTATTATTACAAAATACAGTGCTTTTATTTTATTTTACTTTAAATACAAATAAAAATAAAAAATTAAATGTTTAACCACAAAGTGAATGCGTCATACGAAAATTTAATAACATTTTGATTTTATTTCACAGCAACTCGTGGAACACCAAGGTATTAAATCAATGGAATTAGAATAAGGGTTTTTTTTATTTTTGTTTTTAATATATAATATTTCTTTTCATTTCTAACTAATTATTTTTTATTTTATATTATCATATTATTCTTCTCGGCGCTACGACCCGGAATGGGATTTGGGCTCCTCCACAACAATCCTCGACTGGCTCCTGTCTCTGACCATCTCCCTCTATTCTCCAGATCATTCTAATTTCTCCCAGTCCTCTTCAACGCAGTCCCCCCATCTTTTCCTTAGAGTGCCTCTACCTTTGCGGGATCTTGCCATGTCTGTCGTGGATTTAGAGCACAGGGAGATTGCAGCTGCCTTGTTAACTTGGGCTTGTATTTCTACCCGCAGATCAGATCCTCCAACCAGGTCTATGCCTAGATACTTGAAGGTCCTGACCTGTTCTATGTGTTGATTTTCTCTTACCAGGTTACATGTTTTGGGTGTTTTGGAAAAGATCGTACATTTTTTTTTATATGAATGAATGAGTGAATGAGTATGTAAATCATTATTATTATTATTATTATTCTTTTAATAGATCTGACGATCTGTGACACAGAAATCATATCTCGTCGGATGATGAGATCCAGCTGTCCCTCCATCTCTTAGGCAGTCTTCCAGGTGGGCGGTGTCCGGAGGGGATTTCATAAGCGGCTGTATATGTAAGTCTGTCACCATCCATTTGGGCTACATGGTCCCTCCAGTTTCTTCTTCTGGATCTACTCCACTGAACGATATCCTCTATTTCGCAAGTTTTTCTTATGTCTACGTTG
The DNA here is from genome assembly GCA_022606425.2 of Lepidostoma basale. Lineage (NCBI taxonomy): Eukaryota > Metazoa > Arthropoda > Insecta > Trichoptera > Lepidostomatidae > Lepidostoma > Lepidostoma basale. The sequence goes on along the minus strand of JAHDVF020000447.1, from coordinate 126,681 downwards.
CGGACACGATCTTGGAGGGTTTTTCCAGTAATTGATCTTAGGACCTTCATATCCGATGTTCTTAGTAGTCCCTTGGTTCGCACAGTTATTCAAGAAACAATAAAAATAAAATTATATAAAAATAAATCTATTAATTTGAATATCCCCCAATAACGATACCAACTGTTTGCATACCTTCCAGAATATATGAAGCAGGGACCACCACCGTTAGATATTTATTGGGTGCGTCAGTGTAGCAAAGGGCAAACAGATGTAGAAATTAATCTGAGAGCCAAACCCGTCATCCGTCTTGATGCCGGCAGGGCACCTACCTACCTGCTATCATATTGGAGATATTTATTTCTTTATTAAATGCAACACAATACAAAAGATCAAATCAAAGAAATTTGGAAAAAAAATCATTTTTATATGCTTTTTTTTTTAAAACACCTTCTAGTAGGTACTTCATTTGATAGGTTTATTGCTATCTAACTAACTATTTCATTTCATTTATTTATTTTAAACATATCTAAAGCATTACAGATTTTTTTTTTCAATACACTGAAGATACAAGTTAGAGATACACAATAATAAGTAATACTTAATAGATAAATAAAAAGAGCGAGAAACATAAGATGCATGACAAATTAACGCTAACTAACAAACCATCACGCCGTCTCTACGAAGCGGTAGGCAAAAATAATGGACTGCCACACTTTTCTTTCCTGACATATTTCTCTCGCTTCAAGAACATTCATACATCGTGTCAAGCACGCGCGTCGATTTCTCTGACTCCTTACGTGGCCGACATTCAATATTTGATTTATTTGAACGTTCCACGTTTTCCTCGGTCTTTCGCTATTTCTAGTTCCGTTTACATAATTAATCTATACTTTCTTTAACATTCTATCGTCATTCATTCTTTCAATCTTAATGATCATTTCGTTATTTTTGTTCATTACACTTCCATTAATTTCTTATTCGATACTTTATCATACCCAATTTCCGAGACATTCGTCTAAGAGATCATCAAGATCATCATAAGAGATCAATTTAATCAGTGTAATGTAATTCCAGTATTCTTTCTTTCAAATAGATTATGACTTTTTCCGTTCACATGCATCTCTCTCACTGAATTCCAACACGATATCACAGCATATTCGCGACATGCTTCATAAAGATCTCATAACAAAAAATACGAAACACTGCAAAACCAGTGTACCGGACGTCTCAATTAATTTTTGCTCCCTCCAGCGACTTAAATTATGGACACCCCGCGACACGGAACATAAAGTTTTTGTGCGAAAATTTATTTATTTCAATCGAATAAAACTCGATACAATAATAAGTCGCGGGGCGGCCGAACAACACAGGGTGTCGCGAAGTTATGAATTACGGCCAAACTGGACTGGCGCCCAACGTGGGGCACACCTCGTATGATTAGGGTGACCAAGAATAAATTATATTAAAAAAACACTAAACTAGTGCTTTGGTATGGAGTAAAGTCATGGATTTAAAGCAGCACTATGAACAGGCTAGAGGCATTCAAAATGTGGAAGCATCATAGAATGCTAATTATTTTAAACAAAACTCATATTTACTAAAAAAATCTTTTCAAATGCCACATCACCAAATGCGTAAATGTGAAACGTAATGCGTAAATGCAAACGTAAATATGAAAGCAAAAAGTATTTTTTATCAATTTCGAGTTATAATAAAATAATTAAAAAAAATTTAAAAATAGCAAGCACCAAAGATGGTATTAGAATTTATTATTTCTTCAACAATGATGTAAAACTCAATATGAAATAATAAATACAAATGATATATACCTAAACCTATTCAACAAAACAGTTTTGAATTTCTTCTATGTTCTTTTTTCTTTTCTTTTTTGTATACCTACTTTGTGTGGCGATGAGGTTCGCAACCCATCACACCGCGTCTCCCGCGGGGCGAAAAGAGAAGGATGGAGTGCCGCATCAGTAAAAGTGTGACAGTCCATTCTTTCTGCCTACCCTTTCGGGGAGACGGTGTGATGGTTAGTTAGTTAGTTAGTTAGTTAGTTACTTTGTGTACAACACTAACTTTTAAAAAATCAAATTAAATATTAGACATGTTTCGGACAACCCGATCCTTCCTCAGTGACATTATAAAGATATTTAAAATATTATAAAATTATTTTCGAATATGATCAGTTTTGACAGATGTTATAAAGATTTGTTATTTGTAATAACAAAAGCATAAACGTTCCAAAAAAAAATCTTTATAACATCTGTCAAAACTGATCATATGTGTTAACAATTTTATAATATTTTAAATATCTTTATAATATCACTGAGGAAGGACCGGGTTATCCGAAACGTGTCTGATATTTAATTTTTTTTTTTAAGTTAGTGTTGTATACAAAGCATATAAAAAATATTTTAAAAATATACTTGTTTTTCTTACGAAACACATGATTTGTGGTAAAAAAAAAAGATCAATATAAAATATCCTGCCTTCTTATAGTATTGTTATATTATCCCCTAATCGACTTCTTAATTACGAAGTTATTGAATTGAATCATTCGACAGCAAAAATACTATTGGTCACCCTGTCGTTGCGAGGTTGACCACCTTGTGTCCGTCCGTGGTAGCAGTCCCATAGTAAACAATGCTTATCCGATCTGACGTCACAGTCCTGAAGACGAGCCCCGCAAGGTTCACCGAAACGTCCCCGCGCTGTGAGTAATAACGCGGAGGAGAGACAAAGCGAGAAATATTAATTTTCAGATTCAAAGATAAACATTTTTGAATTACCGCACCGTTTTTAAAGCAAGCGCGACATATGAATTTTCACTGTGAAAATTGTTTGTTTGAGATTTTGTGTTATGCTCGAGTTTAATTATTAGGTCCTTACATATGAAATTGGCGTTTTGTATGGGAGGAACATAAAGTTGATTTTTTCTAAATATAATATATTTATTTCATCAAAGTATGTACCATTGCTATATATGAACTTTTGCCATCTCATAGGTAGTTCATCGATCCCTTTACTAAAAAAACCATTCGGACGGGAATCAATAAAATCTTTGAAGTCGGTTTGGACTGCCCCATCGGAGTTGAATTTTTTCCCTTGCAAGAAGTTATCCAAATTTCGAAAAAATAGTAATCTGTTGGGGCAAGGTCCGGAGAGTACGGTGGATGTCTTAGACATTCCAATTGAAGCTCTTCTAATTTGGTAGCCGTCTGTTGTGCAGTGTGTGGTCTAGCGTTATCATGAAGCAGCAGTGGCCTAGAGCGATTAACCAGCCTCGGTTGTTTAGCAGCTAGCTTTTCCATCATGGTTTGCAGTTGCTGACAATAGACATCTGCCGTAATCGTCTGGCCAGATTTAAGAAAGCTGTAGTGAACGACACCAGCACTAGTCCACCAAACGCTCACAAGTAACATTTTTGGAGTGAATTTTCGCTTGGGGCATGGTTTGGCTGGTTCGGCAGGGTTCAGCCATTGCGATGAGCGCTTCCGATTATCAAACAGGATCCACTTTTCATCAAATAAGAGCCTGGCGAAACCGCTCGCTGTCAAAATAAAGACGGAAGTGAAAGTAGTTAAAAACATCGTTTTATTTAATTATTATTTAAAATGAACTTTCATCGAGAGATTTCAGTAAAATCATTTTACCACCATAAAAAAAAATGTTTTTTGAAGTAGTAGAAGTTCATTGTAAATAATAAAATTAACATTTTTTGTTTTTTGTTTTAAATGTGTATTTAATTAATGTTTTATCCTACATGTTTTATGATATAAGCATCAGTGAATTTTAACAAAATATGCGCTTATCGAAGATTTTACAAATATATTCTTTTATTTCAAAATATTAAATACATTTGATAAGGCTAAATACTAAGCATGGCAAAACATGTGATTCACATTAAATATAATAAAACTTCTTAAAAACAGACGTTTTTATGGGTTATTTTTATGAATTGTTTTGAAAGTATTTATTGTATCTTGTACGAGTACAACAATGTAATACTCCATATAAACAATTTTATGTTGATGAAAATGGCAGTTTCCTCGAAGTTTTATTTCATAATATCGAAATGACAAATTTTGCTTGGTAAGGGAATTTTAAAATATTAATTGGAAAAGATATATAGTTATAGACCGTGAATGGAGAACAGAGACGAGAAAACCGAGAAAAGCTTGGCAACGCCAAATTAATCAAATTCATAAAACTAATGTTTTTATTAATAAGGAAGAACTTTGAACACTGTTTAATCCACTTTATTTTAATGAATGCGAACTTAAAAATCTATTCTCTAGAAGTTTAATTATATATTTTATGAAAATGACACGTTTCGCCTCACTAAGGCATTATCAAATATTTTTAATGATATTTATAGCAAACGAAAACCTCTGTTTTCGAGAAGATTTAAAATATTTTATGTAAATGACATGTTTCGCCTGTCTAAGGCATTATTTTAAAACGCTGACATTTGATGGATACCTTCTGACATTTTATACATATAAAAAATTCATAGTAATTACTACCATTAAAATTTAAAATGCTGTTATAATATCACAATTTCCTTTTATTTACTGAGAGTGTCGCAACAGCTGTTTCGCCAACCGATTTTTTTTAGTTTATTGTAACACCTGATGATGCCAACATCGGTTTGCGAAGCAGTTGTCGTGAACACTCTTAGTAAATAAAAAGAAATTCTGATATTATGACAGTGTTTTAAATTTTAACAGTAATAATGTTGAAGTATCGTAGTGTTTCGGCCAAAACAATGGACTATATATCAATTAATTTATATGAAGTTTTACATCATTGACCAAGGCTTTTGATATTTCCTTAAACAGACGAAACATGTCATTCCAATGAATTATAGTAAAATTTTTAGAAGATCCTTAGACTTGATTATGCTAGACCATCCTTCCAATTTAACAACTAACTAACTAAATAACTAACCATCACGCCGTCTCCCCGAAGGGGTAGGCAGAAAGAATGTACTGCCACACTTTTCTTTCCTGAAATATTTCTCTCGCTTCCTCAACATTCATACATCGTGTCATGCACGCGCGTCGATTTCTCTGACTCTTCACATGGCCGACATTCAATATTTCATTTATTTGATCGTGCCACGTTTTCCTCGGTCTTCCTCTATTTCTGGTTCCATTTACATCATTAACATATATAGTTTTTACCATTCTTCCTTCATTCATTCTTTCCATATGTCCAAACCATCTTAATTATCCATTCATTATTTTGTTCATGAAACCAGCATTCGCACCGCATTCATTTCTTATATTTTCATTCGACACTCTATCATACATAGAGTATTCACACATTCGTCTAAGAGATCTCATTTCCACTGCATTTATTCTACTTTCATCCTTTTTTTGCCAGTTCCATGCTTCGTCGAAGAACGCCATCGTGCACTGTCGTTTTAGCTTTTTTGGATAGGTTTTTGTTTGCTATGACAACTTTAAGTGGACAATTCACTGTGTTGCCTGTGTATATGTATTAGTGAGATCTCTAAGACAAATGTGTTTTCGTCCAAGATATCTCATTTCTACTCCATTTATTCTAGTTTCATCCTTCTTTAGCCAGTTCCATGCTTTGCTTCCATACATAAGGGTAACGCCATAACCTTTCTAATATAATTTAAATATATTGAAGCGATATTATATCCTTAAATGATTTTAAATTCGAGTGAACTCCTTGTTCATCGGCTTTTAGAAGATGTATCTGAGGTACTCGTAAGCAGATTCAGTGTCCCAGCGAACACTGAATAATAATGTCTATTGAAACGCATTTCTCAATACGGGACATCCCCATAAATCCACCTTATATTGCCAGCGCTCCATATGCCTTGAATCGCTCGTGTTTCTCACGTTCGATATGAGCAAGTGACAAATTCCCTTACAAATTTTGTACAGATAACGTTCTAAGCGACAAGCCCGCAAATGCAAACCGATTCTTTATCCAGCCAATGCACTTACAACCATTCGATTGCACGGTCAACCGAAATGTTAGCGTTAATTTAAATTTTATTTCATTAAAAACTTTAAATACCTAAAATCGAATCGTCTCTATTGAGATACAATTAAATTTGAATTGACCACCCTTTGGTGAAAATCCAGAATTTCGTATACAAGTATAAGTATACATTCACAAAAATATTTGTAATTATTCTGGTCAACTCTTTGGCAATTAGAATGGAATAATACTCCTGGCGACTTCTAACAATACGTTTATAGGCTACAGCCTTCGCATTGTGTTAATAAGGTAGTTTGCTAAATGCTGAAAATCATTCTCCATAGATGGCGTTAGTGGGTCGGTTGTATAAGTTAATCTTGAATAGATTCACAAGTGCAACCAAATCTACATAGATGGACAATTGAAACTGACACGTGAAGATAGGTATGGATTTTGAAGTATATATACATCTTCCAAAAATTTGTCATGCATGATCATAATAACAAATGTGGAATGGGGAATGTTGTAATTACATAAAGCGTGCGCTTAACCCAACCAATGACAGGTCATAAGTCCTGTAAACACCTTGATCATCCATATTCAGTTTGCGTCTTCGTCTCTATTGAGATACAATTAAACCTAAAATCTTATTTATTGTTTCTTATAATATGATGTTAAACTCCATATTAAATAATTATTACGAATGAAAACGTCTGTTTTCTAGAAGTTTCATTATATTTTATGGGAATAATATGTTTAGGCTTGCTAAGGCATTACTAAATTTTAACATTCATTCTAGAATAAATTTTCTAAAAATATACAATACTAAAATTTTTTTTTATTAATTTCATTTTATAAACTGTTAAATTTAAAAACTTTGTTTTATGTATCACAATGGTACGAGTATTTTTATTTTACATTTATTTTACATGGAGATTTACATCATTGTTCAAGCGACAATAAATTGTATTGTATTGTCAAATTATATTGTATTGTATTGTCAAATAAAAAATTATATTGTATTGTCAAAAAAAATGTTTTTTCAAAATTATTTCAAAGAAATTATTCAAATTGACATCGGAAAAAATACACACAACGGTTCGAAAAATCACAAAAAATTTACATTTGATATAATATTGTAACACCTGATGTTGTCAACATAGGTTGACAAAACAGCTGTCGCGTAAAATAAAAATACAATTGTGATACGTATAACAAAGTTTTTTTAAATTAAAAGTTTATAATGCGAAGCATGGAACTGGCAAAAGAAGGATGAAAGTAGAATAAATGCAGTGGAAATGAGATCTCTTAGACGAATGTGTGGATACTCTGTGTATGATAGAGTGTCGAATGAAAATAAAATAAGTGAATGCGGTGCGAATGATGGTGTCATGAACAAAATTATGAAAGGATCATTAATATGGTTTGGACATATGGAAAGAATGAATGAAGAAAGAATTGTAAAAAAATTATATGTTAATGATGTAAATGGAACCAGAAATAGAGGAAGACCGAGGAAAACGTGGCACGATCAAATAAATCAAATATTGAATGTCGGCCATGTGAGGAGTCAGAGAAACCGACGCACGTGCATGATACGATGTATGAATGTTGAGGAATCGAGAGAAATATGTCAGGAAAGAAAAGTGTGGCAGTCCATTCTTTCTGCCTACCCCTTCGGGGAGACGGCGTGATGGTTAGTTAGTTAGTGAGTTTTTATAATGTTTAAGTTTCATAGTGTTTCGGCCAAAACAATCGACAAATTTTATTTTTTTATTGTTTCATGAACAATCATGACAAACTTAGGAAAAATTTGTAATAAAATAAAACGATGTTTTTAATTTCACTACTACCATTTCTATCCTTTTTTCGACTGCCGAAACTACACTTTTTTTTTCATTATTTTCAATGAACTTCTACCATGAAATTTCAAATAACAACATTAATACTTCTCTCGATTCCTCAAAATTCATAAATCGTGTCATGCACGCACATCCATCATGATACTCTAGTAAAATCATTAGATTATCTTTAATAATTTATGCGAACAATAATGTGTGTTTTCCAGATGTTTTTTTTTTATTTTATGATAACGAACATTAAAATAAGTAATTCTGTTTGTTAGTTTATTAAATTTTGCATCGGGGTGTTTTCGCCGATATCAACCGTTCGAAAATCGTAGGCGGTCCTCAACCGAGGGCTCGCGGTCCTTTCCAAGTTATTTATTGGAATTCCGATATCGGGCGCGCTGTTATATTTCAAACTTGGAACGGCGCGACATTATTGCAAGCAATATTACTCGCAGCCCGACCAATACATCACCGAGGCCGCATGTCCGTTTATCGGATCGCTTTCTCAAATGACTAAGTGATAAAGGGAATAATTGATTGGCGCCTTTTTGGGCAGCACGATTCGAATCATCTCAGATAATTCATAAATCACTTTTTTTATCGATAATGTCATCAATCCCTTTCGCATCAAAGAGTTATCGATATCATAACGATACCGAAACCAATCTTGAGTAAGAAAAAAATCTTTTTAAATATTAACTGTCAAATTTAGATAATGAAAATAAATAAATAAATTTTAAAAATCATTTAAAATGTATATTATATTTACTTAAAATCCATTAATGTTTGTGTTGAAAAATGAAAAAAAATCCATTACTTTTGAGAGAAGGGTGCTGCGCAGAATTCTGGGGCCTGTGAATTACGGTGAAGGCTGGAGAGTGCGGCATAATGACGAGCTGTACAATATTTACAAAGCTCCCAGTCTCTCCACACAGGTCAGACTGAATAGACTGAGATGGGCCGGTCACGTGCAGAGGATGCCGTCATCGCGAACCCCAAAAAGATTGCTGGAGTGGCACCCAGGTGGTAGAAGACCAATTGGACGACCAAGGCTGCGATGGGAGGATGAAGTTGGGAGAGATGGAGCAAGATTGTTAAGAGTGTCAGATTGGAGGGTCGAAGCGGAGGACAGGAGGAGTTGGAGGCGAAGAATACTGGAGGCTAAGGCTCGATATGGGCTGTAGGGCCATCGAAGAAGAAGAAGAATGTTTGTGCCTTCGACCGGTTTCGGCAGCTCGCTGCCATCTGGTTTGGTGGGACTGAACCAGAAGATGGCAGCGAGCTGCCGTAACCGATTGAAGACACAAACATTAGTGGATTTTAACTAAATGTACATTTTGACAACACCTTTAACATTTTTTTTATTTATATTCAAAAATTAAAAAATTGTTAAAAGAATTTTTTTATAATAAATAAAAAAAAAAATTCATTGCACACTTCTCTAGAATGTCGCGACAGCTGTTTCGCTAACCGATGTTTGCATCATCAGGTGTTACAAACATTGTTTTTTGGAACACCCGATGAAGCCAATATCGGCTAGCGAGACACCTGTCACGAGTTTTCAAGAATTATATGAAGAAAGTGATATTTTAACACTGTGATAAATTTAACAGTAAATGATTTTGAAGTATCATAGTGATTCGACCAAAATAATATACTATTTGAAAATATTTAGAACGCTTGTGTAATTCGTTTTTACGTGACTTTATTTGGTTTTAGAACCAACACATCTCGTCTGCTTTTTTCCAATTTCTAACGACGATTTGAAGAGGATTACTGGACATGGATGGATGGGAGCGGCAATGGATAGGGGGCGGTGGCGTGCTTTGGGAAATGCCTACATTCAGCAGTGGATGGCAGACGGCTGATGATGAATTTTACACCAGACCAATTACAGTGTGACAATCATACTGCCATCTCCGGGAATCGAACCCGAGACCTTCGGTGTGGCAGTCAAAGCACTTACCACTCAGCATCAAAGGTCGTTTTTTTATCTAGCTTTCATCATTTTTCTGCTACATATAAGTAACACTTTTATACATAAAAGTTGTCTTCGTAATATGTAGGAATACGTGTAACACAATTGAGGTCTTCAGTTACCCTCAGGTATATAGATAACCGAGTGCCTAATCTGGTGTAAGCTCTCCGGATCTGCATATTGCCTATTCTTATCTCTGCTCCCAACAGCGGTCACAATTTACATGCCCATGGCTCTGTGGTAACGGGCCTGCAGTTATTGCAGCGGGACGTACCCACACGACCTCCAATATGTTTGCAGGGACGATGTTAGATTCAGTGCAACTACTGCAGGGACGAATTAGTAATTTTGTCTCCGAAAAAATCCTTAAATATTGAAATACATTGATTATCCCGTGTTCAGTTCATCAAGCATGCCTAAATTCATTTCATTTATTTATTTTAAACATATCTAAAGCATTAAAGAATTTTTTTTTCCAATACACTAAAGATACAAGTTAGAGATACACAATAATAAGTAATACACAAAGGATTAATAAAAAGAGCGAGAAACAGTTTGCGGTGAGATATTTGCATGACAAATTAATATAATAAATATACCGAACAATTATAATAAATATATACTTCCCTCAGATGAGCCAAACTATCACAAAATATGTCAAACTCCGAGGTGATACGATTAAGCAAAGATATTGCTCTACTTACCGGCATAACCATTGGCAGGTTGATTCTGCATCGTGGGAGATAAAACAATCTATGGCTCCTTTGTCGAAGATAATTATCAGGGACGAACAGACCTGCATCACTCAGGATTTTTGAGTTGTGTATACAACCGCCTATTGGTTTCTAAATCTGTCCCTCAAGGTTATTCCAAGCAGGGTTCTTTTCATGGCGCGTTGGGCGACCTTGAATCTGTAGACTAGACCTTTTGTCAGTGTCCACGTCTCGGCTCCGAACGTCATGACTGGCAAGACGCAGTGGTTGAATACTTTAGTCTTGAGGCATATTGGTGATGGTTAGTTCTTCTTCTTCTTCTTTTAATAGATCTGACGATCTGTGACACAGGAATCATGTCTCGTCGGATGATGAGATCCAGCTGTCCCTCCATCTCTTAGGCGGTCTTCCAGGTGGGCGGTGTCCGGAGGGGATTTCATAAGCGGCTGTATATGCAAGTCTGTCACCATCCATTGGGGCTACATGGTCCTTCCAGTATCTTCTTCTGGATCTACTCCACTGAACGATATCCTCTAACGGATGGTTAGTTAGATAAAGCTATTCATGTTCCAGGTCCGGCCCTGTGGAAGCAATAAATTGGAGAATACACCCCGCACCACACCCACAAATCACCGCAGCCGAGCGATCGATCAATGCGGGCAGATACGGCACCGTTGCGGTGCCGGTGTGACTGTATCAAAGGCGGGACTCCGGCAGGTAAAGGTGTCATCCATCGCGGCGGCCGCTAGTTGACCCTACGTACCCACACAGATCCGTGCATATCATTCCCAGACATGATATGGACCGGTAAACATTCTTCGCGAATTGTATTAGCTTTCAGCGACTTTGCTCAAATATACGTTTATTTAGTATTGAACTGTATTACAAGTCTTAGTGTCGAGAATGTATGATGTATGAGATGTTTTAGATGGAGATGTTTACCTGTTGGTGAAGCTAGGACCCTCGTAAATTCTTTTGTAGTGTCACGGTTAGATTATTGCAACGGAATGTACGCTGGATTGCCAAATAATCAATTAAGCAGAATACAAAGCGTATTTAATGCTGCTGCCCGATTGATTATGGGGCCACAAAAATACTGTCATATCACGCCGCTCCTGAAGGACCTTCATTGGCTCAAAATCCGAGAGCGAGTAAAATATAAATTGTGTTTGACAGTGTTTAAGGCTCGACACCAGAAGCGCCAGCGTATATATCGGACCTCTGCGTGACACCCATGCCAACGGAAAGGCAACGTTCACTCCGATCAGTAGAAACAAGTGCAAACAACATAGCGATTCCAGTCAGAGCCAATAAAGCATGTTTCTACGATCGTGCTTTCAGCGTTGCGGGTCCGTTGGCGTGGAATAGCCTCCATGTTAGTATTAAGTATGAGGATAGTGACGTTAAATTTAAGAAACATCTGAAGACTGCACTGTTCGGTCAGTCATTTCCTAGTGCGCCCTTGGAGTAATTGATTTTACAAAACGGCGCACTTAAAATACAAATCATAATAATAATAATAATAATATGCAAGCTAAATGATTTAATGATGAATGTCGGAAAGTCAAAGATGATATAGGGTCGAAGCACCAGTATTTGACCGCCCCCCAGTAAATGACCGTTGGTTAATAAAACAAAATATAATAAGAATTGCTCTATGTGTCCTATCAAAAAACTTTAATCCCAAGAAACCATGACAAAATAGGTAGGCTGAGACAACTGTTGGTATGAAACCAAACTATCAGTTTTGAACTGTGCCTTGTCAAACGGTAAAAGTGCGTCTTGCCGTTGTTGTTTTGAGATTCTTAGTAATTTTTATAAGGAAAAGAGTGGTAAGTGTTTTTTTAATGTTATTTCTTATGCAATTCTTTGAATATTTACATATTTTTATATGTTAGGGTGACAATGTAACAAAATCTATGTATTGTATCAATATAACTTGAAATGGTCATTTACTGATGATCGTACTATTTTTTTAGAGAAATATTAATTTTAATAGTAATACTCATATTTCAATGAAAAAAAAGTTTGAGAATTTAATGTCAATGTGTTTGTTATTGTTTTCTTTTATTTTGTACACTGAAATAATGAAATTAATGCCTTTAATGTGGATTTCAGTACAAGCTGAACCTTAAACGGTCATTCATTGTTGCTTTGGCCCTACATTAAATTTTAGGCCACACATTACAAATAAAGTCAAAGCCGCGTCAAAAGCAATCTCAGCCCTCTACCCAATGTTAGCTAGAAACAGTAAACTAAGCATCGACAATAAACTCCTGATATACAAAACGGTTATAAGGCCGATCTTCACTTATGCAGCCCCAATCTGGGGCTATGCAGCTTCGAGTCACATACAAAAACTCCAAATCCTGCAAAATAAGGCTATCCGTTTATCGCTTGGTGCGCCTTCATGGACCAGGATTACACAACTGCACCTAGAATCGGGAATCCCGATGATAGATGAATTCATTCTGAAACTTGCCGAACGTTTTTACAAAGGACTCCCTTCACATCCCAACCCCACAATAAAAGACCTCTCTAATTACGACCCAAACACTTCCAGCCGCCACAAGCGCCCAAAATCGATTCTCCTTCAGAGGAACACTCCGGGCCACACAAATCATGCCCCGAATAAACTAACAACCCACCAAATCACCTTCCAACAATGTTCCCATCAGACGTAAGAGGAATAGCCACATGAGCTGAACCTCTGTAAGCCAGAAGATCCAAGTCCAAGTCCAAGTCCATAGGTAAGTGACTTATCGATGAATGATGATAAATATTTATTAAAATTGAATGCAAGGAAAGTTGTAATTATAAACTTATTTACTAGAATATGAAATCTCTTTTTAATCTAATAGAAAAAAACATTTTGAACATCTATGGTTGACCCCTTTATATATTTTTTAATTTCTTTATGTCATCAATTGATTTGAGACACTCGACGACAAAGGAAGACGATTGAAAATATAGGGCGTGCGGAATGGAAATTGTTTTTGTACTAGAGCTGAGCGACAGAGAGGAACTGTAAAATGATGAGAGGAATATCTTGTGGAACAGTTCTGTTGGGATCTCGAATTCGAAATTTTAAATTTGAAGAAAAAAGCACATATATTCATGTAGAGTTGTCGAATACTAAAGATTTGATATTCTTTTAACAACAAGAACGAAGGATGCCTAATGGGTTTTCTGGTAATTAATAATGTGCAATATATTTTTTATGGGACTTAAGTAGGGGGTCAATTGTAGTTATTGCGCAAGCACCTCAGCTCAAGATCCCATAGGTTATCACAGATTGACATAGGGCGAAATACACATCATTACAGAGCTTAGGGTCTAAAATTTCTCGGAAGCATCTAAAAACATATGATGATTTTCTAACATGTGGGGTGAGTGAAGTTAAATGTGAATTCCATCTGAGGTTATTGTTCAAAGTAATACTTAGGTATTTTATACCAGTGACCCGCTCCAAACGATGACAAGAACACGAAGTGAGCTGGTAATAATTAGAATTTTCATAAATTATGAGGTTTTTACCAGCCTCAGGTTGGTTTGTTTTTGTTAAACTAAAAGTGAGGTATTTTGTTTTTAATGAATTTAATGTTAAGATGTTAGAGTTCAACCATTCCTTTACAGAAGATAGAGTTTGGTTAGCAGTGTTTTTAACACTGCTATATGTTTTGGGTTCAAATACCAAAGCAGTGTTGTCTGCAAAGATAATGATTTTTCCGTTGAAGGATGTGTTACATAGCTCATTAATTAAAATTAAAAAGATCATAGGTCCTAGCACGCTTCCTTGAGGAACGCCGAATTTGGAGGTCAGTCTATCAGAATTTAAGTCGTCACTTAAAGAAACGGATTGTGAGCTATCAGTCAGATAAGATCGAAACCAATTCAATGATTTCCCTCCAATTCTTTCAAATGTTCTTGTATTTTTCCATTAATTTGAGCATTAGGGAACAAAAATACATTAATAATACATAATATTTTAACTTTTTTTTTTAAATAAATTAATATGCAGACACTGTGACCGTTAGAACGACTTAACAGCCATGAGCACGCGATCAGTTTGAATTCGTTAAAATTCGAAAATGGAATACCAAAATTACCTATGACTAATAATGAATTCCCGCGTAATTACCCGCTTGAAAATGAGTTGCATTCATTATCAGGATCGGCAGATGAATGCAGTTTATGAGCGGGAAACTATTTTAAATACTTGAATATCGTTCTTTTTTTAAATATGAGTCACGCTTGTTTAAATCAGCATTATTCACCATCTGTGCTCAAAGTTAAGTAACCCCTTGAGTTAAATTCACATTAAAATCCTATAGTGAAGTTGAACCTGGCAAAACAATTTTTAAAGAAAGGTAAATATTTGGTTTGACGTCTTTTGTGCGTAGCTTGCAAAACCCTTGCAAAAGACATCGACTCCGTACCAAACAGTGTCAAATGCCGTTCTCTGGACCATGGCAGGCGAAAAGCCAATTAGAGAACAAGTCGCTAGGCGCAAGTGGCAGTGGATCGGTCACACTCTGAGACGGAACCCAGCCTGCATCGCTCAGGGCGCACTAGACTGGTCCCCCATGGGGGGAAAGAGAAAGCGAGGCAGACCTAGAGCCACCTGGAGAAGAACCCTGCAGGGCGAGGTTAAGGCAGCAGGTCTCACTTGGGACGATGTTAAGCATCAGGCATGCGATAGAGTCGGGTGGAGAAGATTCCTTGAGGCCCTATGCACCACGGAGGTGTGACAGGACAAAAAGAAGAAGAAGAAGAAATATTTGGTTAGATTGTCACGGTTGTGCAGCAATACGTTTTTTTATCTTGAATATACCCGTGTAACTTGGCTCTTTAACCGACGTTTCGGAGATCGTTTTTAATCTTCATCTTTGGGGTAGTCAATATTAATATGATTGAAAAAGCCGGTTTTCGCCGATTGGACAAGCCGGTATTAATAATTAATATGATTGAAAAAGCCGGTTTTCTAGAAGTTTTATTATATTAATAATGTCCACATTCCATAATGTCTTAATAAAATATAATAAAACTTCTAGAAAACAAGCGTTTTCATTCATATTAACTATTAAATTTGAATTTTGAATTTTACATCATTGTTCAAGAAACAATAAGTATTTTTTTATTATTATATAATTTCATACTCCAAAGAGAATGGTTATTACTCTTCAGTATGTTCAAGAGATTTGTTTTTCGAAGTATCTATTGTTGGAAATTAGATGCAACATCTATTTAAATTATTTTTTATCTCTTCTATATTCGCCATACTTTGTGTTGTTATGATGCTTTATTTCCCTTTTTCCTTTTTATATAATTTGTATATACAACACTATTATTGAAAAAATAATATTACATAGACACGTTTCGGACAACCAGTCCTTCTTCGGTGATACATATTATAAAGATACATATTTAAAATATTATAAAATTGTTTACATGATCTGACAGGTGTTATAAAGATTTATTTTGGAACGTTTTAAACATGAACTACATGTACACAAATACAATTTTATATGACACGTTTCCTCCAGCGAAGGCAGGCAAAACATGTCATTCACATCAAATATAATAAAACTTCTAGAAAATGGACGTTTTCATTCATATAAATTAAATAAAAATATATTTATAATTGTAATTTTACTTGAGTTTATGGCTTCGACCGATTTCCACAGCTCGCTGCCTTCTTCTAATGAATAAACTCGAGTGGAATTAAACTAAATATACATAATAAATAAATTTTTAGAAATTTCAAATAACCCCATTTTTTGTATGATAATTGAATGTTTGAAAATTTTATATGATATTTTTGAAAATAAATTTAGACTGGTATCTGCCTACCCCTATCAGCGTATGCCGCAATGGGTGAGTACCCACGTGTGAATTATGCATGTGTATTTGTATGGGTCATCAAGTCCAGTCAGTCATCCAAGGCGTGACGTGATAAAACACGCCGGGTCCATAAAATTGATTAAAAACAACGAATATTAATTATTCAGAGCGATAGATTACTTAATAAAGATATATTCCTAAGTTAATTGGTCACAGGCACCCACAGACACACCGCACACATACACATACCACCGCGTTCCATTCACAGGGTGTTTTTAAGATATTTGGATTTTGGTAATAAACAAAGTCAAATTCATGCCGTAACTGAACTAAAAATATTAATGACGATTTATTTAATGAATTAAAATACTTTTCTTCTATATACGCCATACCTTGTGTAGTTATGATGCTTTTTTTCTCTTTTTCTTTTTTATATACTTTGTATATACAACACTTATATTAAAAAAAAAAATTACATAGACATGTTTCGGACAACCAGTCTTTCTTTAGTGATACATATTATAAAGATACATTTTTAAAATATTATAAAATTGTGTACATGATCTGACAGATGTTATGGAGAATTTTATATATCACTGAAGAAGGACTGGTTGTCCGAAACATATCTATTTAATTTAATTTTTTTAATGTAAGTGTTGTATATACAAAGTATATAAACAAGAAAAAGAGAAATAAATTAAAATACTAATTAAATAAAACGATGTTTTTATAACTACTTCCACTTTTGTATTCATTATACCAGTTTCGCCAGGATCGCTGGTATCGACAGACTGGAAATTAGATCGAATTGAATTAAAATACTGTTTTTACCACTTCTTAGTTTATTTTTCTCGACATGTTTCATAGGTTATTCACGGTCATCATGGAGAGAACGACATAAAGTGTTTATATCATTCTCCATTGATCAAGGCTTAAAGCTTTCGAAATATGTTGAGTAAAATAAACGAAAAGTGGAAAAAAAACAGTGATTTAATTTATAAAAATATTCGTAACTATAGATTTCCACAGTGTTAACGGCTTATGTCGTTAAATGTTTTTTTATTGTTGTTGTTGTTGTAGAAGTTCATTTTCGGTAAAGAAAACAAAAATAATTATATAACATGTATTTCGTTTTGTTCCTTTACAGCCGGTTGGAGTAGCTCGCTGAAGAGATGGCAGCGAGCAACCAGAAAATGGCAGCGAGCCACCAGAAAACTACCAGAAAATGACAGCGAGCCTCCATAAGATGGCAATGAGGTACCGGTAACCGACATTGATATATAAAGGTATAATATTTGTGCCATTGTCAATACAAAAGTTATATCGAAAGTAAAAATATATATATGCACGCTTCAAATAAAAACTAAACTTCATTTCAATAAATCATAATTATTCCATTATTATGTATGAAATTCGTATGACATGCGTTTGGATCAGAAATATAAGACTTGCTTGTGTGCCTCGCTATATGAATGTTGAGGAGTGTTTACCATCCATCCTCTCTTCATCATTGTCTTCTGGCCTGTTTGTATAACTCATAAAAAAAATCACGCTTTACCCGGAATGAAATGAGTATTTCGTTTGCAAGAGTTTACGGCAAAATATACTTTATGTAAGTGGAAATTAACACCCTGTGTATAGGTCTGGTTCATGGCATCGCTTTAATTTGTCTAATGACTGGTAATACGTATCGAAGTGTTTCAGGGTGCATGCGCACTCTACAGGGATATGCCGAATACATTCAAATAATAGAATTATGAAAAAGAATAGTATGAGCAGAAAATAGCTCATTATTATGAAGAAGGAATCTGGCGTGTCCAGGCTCGAACCCAAGTCCCCTGGATCAGAAGCCAAGCTTTTATCCCCTACAACACCATATTCAGTCGGAAAAATCGACGCACGCTTAAGACTCGCCGTATGAATGTAGAAGATGCTAGAAAGATGTGTCAGAATAGAGTAGTGTGTTGTTCCATTATTTCAGGGGGAAACGGCTTGACAATTTGTTGTTGTTGGTGCTGTTGTTGGTGGTGGTAGTGGTAATGGTGTTGTTGTTGTTGATGAAGGTGGTGGTGGGGTTGGAGATGGTTTTTCTGTTTCTTTTGTTGTTCATCTTGTTTCTGTTGTTGTTGTTGTTATTGTTGCTGTCGTTGTCGTTGTTTTTGTTATTATATTTTATGGGAATGACATGTTTCGTCCAGCCAAGGCATTATTAAATGTTTTGATAATGCCTTTGCTATGAATGAAAGAAGAATCTGTATCAAATAGAAATGAGTCCATCGTTAGCGATGTTAGCGTTCATTTTTTTCATGTATTTATTTTCATTTATTTTAATATAATTCACAAACATTACAGACAAATAAATCCAGATCGTTTGCAATTACATTATAAGAATTTATAAGAGAAGCATAAAAAAAATTATGCTTAAGAATTACAAAAAATCATAACATTGAAATTGCATCCCTGAGGCAACTCACACCATCACGAAATACTCGTATGTCGACCTCCGAGGCGACCCGATTAAGCAATAAAATTGCTTTACCCACGGGCATAACCATTGACAGGTATGTTCTGCAGCGCGGCAAATAAAACAATCTGTGCTGTCTTTGACCGTCTACTGTTATAATTAAAATTTATATTTTTAGAACGTACGTTGTCAAAAAAAAGTGACATTTAATAATGCCCTTAAATAGCGTAAAATGTCAATCCCTTTGAATACAGTAAAACTTCTAAACTTACGTATATTTCACCATTTACCATTGACTGTCTGCGTTTGGGCGTCTACTGTTATAATTATTATTTATTTTTTTGAACGTACGTTGTATAAAAAACGTGACATTTAATAATGCCCTTAAATAGCGTAAAATGTCGATCCCTTTTTATACAGTGAAACTTCTAAACTTACGTACATTCCACAACAAAGAAATGTGAATACATTGACTGCACCTTACGCAAGAGCCCCTGCTAATACTGTGACTGTTATTAATTACTATATTTATTCATATCGACTGAAGTAATTATGGAACAGCACTTAATGTGAATTACAACGCAGTGACATGCAAAACTCGCCTTTAACGTATAAAGGAAACAATGCAACATATTCGCATAGATATTTTTGGATCTTCAATTGTGAACTCACCCCTAGGTAGTGCAAAGAAGTTGCGTACGATCCATACAATTTGTAAACTGAGTTTTTTATAATTTTTTTTATATGTATACTTGTAGACAAATACTGGATTTTACCCATTGCGGGTAAATCATTTTTAAGGATTAATTGTATCTCAATAGAGACGAAGATGTAAATTGTTTTTTTGGAAACAGAATATGATAGTCGAGGCGTATACAGGACTTATGACCTGTCATTGATTGAGTTAAGCGATCGCTTTATGTTAACAACATTCCCCATTTGCCTTTCTTACGACCACCACATCTGCCAAATTTTTGAAAGATGTATATATGCTACTATGTTAAGAAAACTTAACATTTTTTAGGTCAATCTACATTAGCGCCATCTATTAAGATTATATGCAAGATTATATGAGTTTTTTATTAATTTTTTTATATTTAATACGAATGAAAACGTCAGTTTTCTAGAAGTTTTATTATATTTAATGGGAATGACATGTTTCGCCCTTCTAAGGCATTATCAAATATCAGATGCCTTAATGCCTTAGAAGGGCGAAACATGTCATTCCTATCAAATATAATAAAACTTCTAGAAACCTGACATTTTCATTCGTATTAAGTATTTAATATGGAGTTTTACATCTTATTTCAAGAAACAATAAATTTATTATTTTTTTATTTTTTTATTACAGAACAGGTCGTTCGAATCCAATTAGTATGTACAATTATATTGATTCTGATTATGACGACGACCTTCGTGGCCGAGTGGTAAGTGCTTTGACTGCCACCCCAAAGGTCTCGGGTTAGATTCCCGGCGATAACAGCGTGATTGTCGTACTGTCTTTGTTCTAGTGCAGAATTCACGTGACAATAAAATGGCGATAGATTATTTTTATTCATTATTTTCATTATTTTGTTGAATCGCTCTTTACATCATTACATTATGACCCAAATCGATCTAAAGGGTATTTGAGCTATCATAGTGATATAATACTTTACAAAAATCTGTATTCTTTTCAGATTAAACAATTCAATTAGATGTGTACACCAAGTTCATAATATAGTGTGAGCAACTTCGTGGCACAGTGTTGAGAGCTATAACTGCCAAACCGAAAGTCCCGGGATTGATTCTCGATGACGGTAGTGTAATTGTAACACTGTATTTGGTCTGGTGTGGAATTCACGTGAGAAAAAATGGCGATATAGTAGCTACCTATCATGTGAAAGAGAATCACTATAGTTAAAAATTAGTGGTGTACAGTTTGGTTCAAACGACCTGTTTTATACAAGAAGAAGGAAAAAATTGTATATTAGCAAAAGATAAAAGAAACATATATAAATCAAGTAAAATAAGGCAATAGCAGAAAATAAAGTAGAAGTACCTAAATCAGGTAAAATAAGACAAATTATAACAGCAAGATGGCAGCGAGCTGCCGTAATCTGTCGAAGCCTTAAACCTAAGTGAATTTTCACTAAATTTATAACTAACTAACTAACTAACCATCACGCCATCTCCCCGAAAAGGTAGGCAGAAAGACTGGACAGTCACACTTTAACCGATGCACATCCATCCTTCTCTTTTCGCCCCGCGGGAGACGCAGTGTGATGGGTTGCGAACCTCATCGCCACCAAATTCATATTTTTTTTTAAATCTACTACGAATGGATGGAGAAAGAATGATTAAGAAAGTATACGTTAATTATGTAAATGGAGTACAGCGTCGAGGCAGACCGAAGAAAACATGGCATGACTAAATTAATCAAATTTTAAAGGTTTTTTATCTTAGAAGTCGGAAGAATCGACGTGCGTGTATGACTCGCTGTATGAATGTGGAGGAATCAAGAGAGGTATGCCAGGATAGAGTAGTGTGGCGGGCCATTCTCTCTGCATACCCCTGCGGGGAAACGGCGTGATGATTTGTTCGTTATATTTTTTTAAATCTACTATTTATTATTTTTATCTATCATTTATTATTATTATTTTAAATCTACTACTATGAATGGATGGAGAAAGAATGGTTAAGAAAGTATACCTTAATTATGCGAATGGAGCACAGAGTCGAGGCAGACCGAGAAAAACATGGCATGACCAAATTAATCAAATTTTAAAGGTTTTTCATGTTAGAAATCGGAAGAATCGACGTGCGTGTATAACTCGATGTATGAATGTGGACGAAGCTAGAGAGGTGTGCCAGGATAGAGTATTCTGGCGGTCCATTATTTTTGCCTACTCCTACGGGGAAACTGCGTTATTTTTTTTATTTTTTTTTACGTATAGGTACAACAGGTTGTTTGAACGCAATTACTGTATACAATTGATTTTTTAGCTATTATATTGATTCTCGTGACATGTGATAGGTAGCCAATCTATCGCCATTTTATTGTCACGTGAATTATACACTAGACCAAAGACAGTGTGACAATCATACTGCCATCGCCGGGAATCGAACCCGGAACCTTCGGTATGGAAGTCGGAGCTCTTACCACTCTGCCACGAAGGTCGTCGGTTATGGTTTGTTTTTGGTGTTGTTACTACCATGAAATTTCAAATAACAAGAGTTTTTATTAAGCTATTGATTTAGCTATAGAAGTATCAATAATATATGACATTAAGCAAAAAAAAAAACAACAAAAAAATGGAAAAAACAGTGTTTTATTCCAAAAATTCGTTTTTAATTTAACTTCTATCCGGCGTGTTTACTATGCGTTTCCATCGGTTTCTTCTTCGGGCGCATCTGCTCTGTCAATATGCTTAAGTAATCTTTAATTAAAGGCAGTTTTTAATGGCGGCGTCCCTTTTAAAAGTACTCTCGTGTTGGTATTAATTAAAAATAATGGTAATTTGAATTATTGGAGGGGACATGGCTGCGGCTTAATGGCTGGTGCATTCGGAGATTCCTACAGTCTGCGTTTATGGTATTACACATTTAATATTAATGCCTTCTCATTTTAATAACTTTACTTCGTTTCAATCAGCCATAAGTTACTACCGATTTAAAATAATTCAAACATATGATTCTATATACGCCATACTATCTTCTTCTATATACGACATACTATATTCTTCTATATACGCCATACTTTGTGTTGGTTTATTAATATTTTTCTTTTTTATACACTTTTCAAATCAAATGAAATCAGTTTATTTCATCAACAGACATTTCAATTTTTATTTTTAAGGCATCTATTGAGAACAGGTAAAATAATATAGTGTGTATAGTATACTGCCAGAAACGCATGAGAGACGGTTCAACATTAGGAAGACAGAATACTCTCCAGAATTAAGAGTATTTGCCTTCTGAAAGTACTTTCACTAACATGAAAGACGTAGATCTCCGAGGAGACCGCGTTCAGCAGACTAATTGCTCTTCCCACCGGTGTCACCAGAGGCAGATTGGTTCTGGCGGCCGGTAGGTAATACAATCTGTGCTGTC
Organism: Lepidostoma basale; assembly: GCA_022606425.2. NCBI lineage: Eukaryota > Metazoa > Arthropoda > Insecta > Trichoptera > Lepidostomatidae > Lepidostoma > Lepidostoma basale. The sequence goes on along the minus strand of JAHDVF020000447.1, from coordinate 103,791 downwards.
GCTGTCGGAGATATCTATCGGGGACAAAAAGACCAACATCCTCCAGTACGGCCGAGTTCTCGAAGTATCTCCTAATTAATCTAAAGAAATGGGTAATTAGATGTCCATCTCTTCGAAGCTGTAGAGAATTGGTTCCGAGCATTCCCATATATAATATATACAACACTTTGTATATACCACACTTATATTTAAAAAATATAATTATATAGACATGTTTCGGACAAACAGTCCTTCAGTAAATATACATTTTTAAAAATATTATAAAATTGTATAATATTTTTACAATCTACAATTTTAACTGCACAATTTTGTAATATTTTTAAAAATGTATCTTTACTGAAGAAGGACTGTTTGTCCGAAACTATATATTTGATTTTATTTTTTTAATATTTGTGTTGTTTAAACAAAGTGCATAAAAAAGAAAAATAGAAATATAATATATCTTCGTTTGAATAACTTTTTGGAAACATTGTATTAACAACATGGCAGAAGAAGGATGAGAGCAGAATAAATGCGGTAGAGATGATGTCCCTAAGACGTGTGTGTGGTAGAACGATATACGACAGAATCTCAAACGCTGATATAAGAAACGAATGTAGAGCGGAAGATAGGTATTATGCGTATTAAAGGTATTATCAAAAGAAGGTATTATGAACAAAATTATGAAAGGATCGCTGCGTTGGTTCGGACATATGGAGCGTATGGATGGAGAAAGAATGGTTAGGAAAGTATACGTTAATGATGTAAATGGAGTCGAAGCAGACCGAGGAAAGCATAGCATGACCAAATTTATCAAATTTTTATGTTTGTAATGTTAGGAGTCGGAAAAATCGACGTGCGTGTATGACTCGCTGTATGAATGTGGGGGAAGGTAAAGATATATGGGGGAAGGTATGTCAGGATAGAGTAGTGTGGCGGTCTATTCTCTCTGCCTACCTCGACAGGGAAACGGCGTGATGGTTTGTTGTTTTTGTTGTTGTTGTATTAACGAAATAATTGTTTGCTTCTTTCACAGAATGTTTTGGGACACAGACCAATCAACAGCTGATTGTAAGTCTTGACGATGCTAACATCGATTAGCGAAATAACAGTCGTAACAAAATATAATCAATTGTGATATTTATAACAAAGATTTTTATTTAAACAGTTAATAATATTTGTCTTTTTCTTTTTTATATACTTTGTATATACAACACTAACATTATTTTTTTTTAAGTAAATAACAGACATGTTTCGGACAACGCCGTCCTAACTCAGTGATATTATAAAGTTTTTTTTAAATATTATAAAATTGTTTACAAATATGATCGGTTTTGACAGATCTATCAAAACTGATCATATTTGTAAACAATTTTATAATATTTTAAATATCTTTATAATATCACTGAGGAAGGACCGGGTTGTCCGAAACATGTCTGATATTTAATTTTTCTTTAAAGTTAGTGTTATATGTACAAAGTATTTAAAAAAAGAAAAATGAAAACATCTACAACACAAGTATGGCGAACATAGAAGAAAAGTAAATAATATATTTTTATTAATACTAAGTAAAGATAAAGAAAGCGTTTTTCCGACTATCTAAATAAAAATAGAAATAAAGGAAGAGCAAGGTAAATGTGGCACAATCAAAGCAATGAAATGTTAAATTTTTAGCTGGCATGCAAGACACGATGAATAAATATTACGGAAGCCAAATAAGAATGTCTGGAAACAACAGTATGGCGGTCTATTTTTTCTGCCTACTCCTTCGAAGAGACGGCGTGATGGTTAGTTGGTTAGTTTATAGAGATCTTGAATCTATAACGTAAGCTTAAGCTTTATTGTATTATTTTATAATATATTAATCGGATTATTCCGATAACAGCATAGTTTAATACAAAAACTTACAACTCAATACAGCCACAACGATGCGGTTATGTCATAAAAAGCCGAAAAGGGAAGAAAAGGTGGCAATAACCGTAAACATGCTGTTTTTAAACAAAAAGGTGAGGGTCGTTTATAATAAAAAGGTATGGATGTATAAATAATAATCGTAAAATAAATATTTTCGACGGTATAGTGGTTTTTAGTAACAAGGTTGTCTTACCGATTAAACGATGCATCTTATAATATGTGCATCCAAAACTCTTATTTTTAAAGCTTCAATCCCAGGGATTGAACAACAAACTATCACGCCGTTCCACACAGAGAAAATGGACCGCCACACTACTCTATCTTGACATACACCTCTATAGATTCCTCCACATTCATACAGCGAGTCATACACGCACGTCGATTCTTCCGGCTTCTGACATGACCAACCTTTAAAATTTGATTAATTTAGTCATGCCATGTTTTTCTCGGTCTACCTCGACTCCGTACTCCATTTACATCGTTAACGTATACTTTTTAAACATTTCTTCTTCACCCATGCGCTCCAGATGTCCGAACCAACGCAGCGATCCTTTCATAATTTTGTTCATAATACCTTCGTCAACTGTTAAATTGACAGTCTGTAGAAACAATTTTACCAGTTTAAAAACCAATCCTCTAAAAAAAACACCCTTTATTAACATATTACAATATTTGAAAGAAATAAAATAAAATCTGTTATAAAAGTGAATTCCATTTAATTAATATTAATTACAAAATCATAAAAAAAAAAAATTTCACAATTTCAGAAGGTACGAAATATTAAAACACATATTCGAATACAGTTTTTAAAAGTTCACCGATTTTTTTTCTTTGTATTATATCAACTAATGAAGAGTCACAAAAAAAATTGTTGTTACCCTGACGAAGAGCGAAACCCGCCTCTGGCGGGAGCGAAATCGATTGGTTTATCAAAAATAAAGCGGTGTAAAAAAATTGCAAAGTTTTTTTTAAATTATCTGTAATAACCACAAATTAAGTGTTTCCTAAGAAAGAAAAAAAATTAAAAAATGTTTTGGACGTCTCATTCAAAATGTTACAGCGAATTAATTATTACATTATCGGAACGTCACCGCCAGTATTGATCCGCGGTCCTCCCACCCGGTCCCACCAGGGTGACCCCCCGTTATCCCGTCATTTTTTTACAAAAATAACATTAATACCAGATATATATTTGATATTATGGTAATACAGTGACCGGACGACCGGCTGAAGAAAGGCAATTTCAATAAAAGTTAACTACGCAATAATTCCACATTAATACCTGATTTAATAAGGTGCAACACTGCTAACGCTGCAGGGGAGTAACGTGGACATTTTTTCAAAGTAAAACATCTAAATGCGCAATAGAGAAAATTTGTCTGAACTTCACAAATATTGTAACCCCTTAAAACATTGTTGTACCAGGTAAATAGTTTTCTTTTATATTATAAGTTATTACAGTCTAAATTAGTTTGCACTTTCTTCTACTCATCGTCAGTGCAAAACTTCTCGGTTTTGATGAACGTTGTCTCCACCCATCAATTTGTCAGTACGCATTTAAGATTCAAATACTTCTCACTATTCTTCAACATTAATTCATCGTGTTATTTACGAACGTCGATTTATCCGACTCCTCACGTGTCCGACATATAATATTTGATTGATTTGATAATGCCACGTATTCCTCAGTCTTCCTCTATCTATTATTATAATAAATTCCTTTTACGTCGTTTACGTATACTTTTTTACCATTATTTCCATCTGCCCAAACCATCTTAATGATCCTTTCATTATTTTGTTCATAACACTTACATTCGCACTGCATTCACCTCTTATACGAGTATATGCATTTGACACTCTACCAGGAAGTTAATATTTTCACACATTCGTCTAAGAGA